>JACEVL010000817.1:340000-341281 GCA_020284085.1 Aporrectodea caliginosa
CGCCAAAGCCCAGCAGGGTGGTCCAAAACAGGGAGGCCCAAAACCGAGGGTGGTCCCAAAACCGAGGGTGGTCCCAAAACCGAGGGTGGTCCCAAAACCGAGGGTGAGGCCCAAAAAACCGAGGGTGGTCCCAAAAACCGAGGGTGGTCCCTGGCAAAAACGCCACATCCTCCTCCCACCACGACGAGATATGCCCCCTATATCTCCCGGGCACCCGCACGAAAAATCAATACAACAATGTGGCCAACGGGCCCAACAAAGTCTATGATCCCTAAAATCACAAAAGCCAAAGCCCGCCTACAAAAAGGTCCAGCACACAACTAAAGGCCAAGTCCTGACTTCTGTCCGGCTGACTAAGGGCGGTCTACGCGACCATCAAAGTCTCTAAAAATTAAAGTTCGATCGCAGTGGCCATCGGCCCAGAAATCATCCGACAATTAACAGAGGCCAACGGGCCAACGATCAAAATCAAGACATAACAAAATCATAACAATCACAGCCATTTCTCGGCAAAACACAAACAATTAAGCGATCACACAATAGAACAAAGGGGGAAGCCGTGGTCTCTCTACGTCTAGGACGGAGGGCTTAACGCGTCCCCAGACAAAAAGCGTCTGGGGAAGGACAAAGGAGGACAGCCATGGTCTCTCGACGTCAGGGACGGAGGGCTTACGCATCCCCAGACAAAAGGCGTCTGGGGGAAGGACGGGGACCGTACAGAGTCCGGGCCGACGAGCGTATCAGAGTCCGGGCCGACGAGGGGTGCCAGACAGCAGCACTCGGCGAAGGCGCTCACCATCGTTCGTCGCCTGTCACTCGGAGACGCGCAGAGATCGCGAGTCTCTAGCGGTAGCGGGTCGGTAGGCGTACCGTCCTCTTCGGTCGTCGATCCGAGGCGTCAACCTCGGAGATGGAAGGCGTCGCGGCTCTCGGGCCGGGCGCACCAGGAATCGGAGCGGCGGTTCCGCCCGTCTCCTCAAAGTCCTCATCGTAGCTGGGTCGCAGCTTGTCGATGTGCGCGACAAATGGCTTGGAGTTCCGCGTCTTCCGGAGCCGGTAGTTGACCGGCCCGGTCTTCTCCATCACGTAGTAGGGACCGGTATACATCCGGGCCCATTTCGGACTCCGGCCCTGGTATCGTCGCGGCGTATAATACCAGACGCGGTCGCCCGGGGCGAACGCGGCTGGTCGCACCCTGAGGTCGTATTTCTTCTTGCGCCGTTCTGCGGAGACTCGTAGGTGCTCTCTCACCAAGCGGTAGGCGCTCTCCACCCGCTCGGC
>JACEVL010000817.1:342268-391125 GCA_020284085.1 Aporrectodea caliginosa
ATCATTGTACTTCGTTCAGTTACGTATTGCTCATCGGCTATATTGTAGCGAAGTTCAGAGACTATTGGAAAGGATTGCTCTAGAGCCTAGGCGTTTGGCTCTTTTAGGAGTTTTTCCAGACGTTCTTTATCGGAAGCCAGAGTGAGACCCCACCAGGATGGGGAGCATATAGCAGTTTAGCAACAGTAGTGGCTTTGGTTTATTATGGATGGATGAGGAAGAAAGGCCATAGGTTTAAGTTTTCTGATAGCATAAAAAGAGGAGGAGCAAGTTGCTGTGAGGTGGTCTATATGGGCTGTGAGTTTTAGATTATCTTGAAGGATGACACCCAGTATCTTCAAAGTTTTAACTCGGGTAATACCAGGCAATGGAGGAGGAGGTTCAAATTGGTGTCGAGGGCGGAAAATGATCATTTCTTTAGATTTAGAGCTATTTAAATTAAGGTTATTGGCAGAAGCTCGGGTAGAAATTAAATGCAGTTCATATGGAATAGTATGAGCTTTAGAGGATCCAGTAAGGAGGTACGAAATTTGAACATAGGATTAAGGGGCTGAGCAGGGTGCAGGTCTGAACCAGTAATGGAGAAGTTGGTAGGTTCTAAGACAGAGCCTTGAACTATACTAGCATTGATTTTGAGCAGAGATGAAGAGTGACCTTTGAATATAGTGAGGTGTGTGAGCGTTCAAGATGATATTCAACTAGCCAGTTATAGATTTGGTCTGGGATATCAAGAGTGGAGATTTTGTCAAATGGGGCAGAGTGCTTAACTGAGTCAAATGCTTTGGAGAAATCAAGAGAGATTATTGAGACATAGTCATTGGTTTTAAGGAGGATTTGTGTATGATGTATGATAGATATTATGGCTGCAGAGGTGGAACCAGTGGGTCTGAAAGCAAACTGTTGTTCTGATTAATTAAAGACCGTGACTTTTTGTAGATATACTCTAGTAACAGTAAGCGATTGACTACTGAAATGCGATGCTATTATCTCTGCTATAATCTCATTTTCTTTCGCACAGGTTCGATTAGAAAATGCGTGGCTGTATAGTCGTATTTCTGTGGGGAATTCTCCATCTCCTTCATTCGCCAACTGTGGCGATAATAAACTATAGTCTGTCTTGGTCTCTTAAGCAACTGGCCATCTGTCTTCGTCTGTCTTCGTGTTTCTCTGCCTACTTGCCTCTTCCCTTCCCCTCGAAATCCGTATATATGGAGAGTAAAATTACGCCTTTCCGCCTTGATCCTTCCGCTGGTGCGCTGCCCAACCTGAACTTTAAGCCGATTGAGATCTTTAGTAATAGCGTGACTCCCTGTCCTGTCACGTTAAGGCCTCTAACCTTTAGGGACTTCACCGGCTGCAAATCATTTAGACTTTCGTATGATTCGCTTGAAGCTATGTCCTATTAAGCAGCCTTCACTGATAGACAATGTAGCCGGTTAGTCAGATAGGCTTGTGACGCAGAGAGTACGAGCTCAAGCCTCTCATGAGACAGTTGTGTGTTGGAGCATTGAGAACAAGTCCTTACGTACAATGTTCAACACCTTCAAACTGATGCTTGTTCATTGGAATAGTGGCGCATAGTAGAAGCATAATAATACAGCGATTCAATGCAGTAGCCTCAGAGGCACGTTTGCGCAACTCACCGGGACGAGCGTTAACTCCAGTTTGACAGCACACCCGTATATAATTTCTAAGAGCCTGAGGAATTATTTCTACCTCAGGCGAAAAAAAAAAAATAATAATAATAATAATTATAATTATAATGATAATAATAATTATAATAATAATTATAATGATGATGATGATGATGATGATAATAATTATAATAATAATAATAATAATAATAATAATAATAATAATAATAATAATAATAATAATAATAATAATAATAATAATAATAATAATAATTATAATTATAGTTATAATTTATAATAATAATGATAATGATAATAATAATAATAATAATAATAATAATAATAATAATAATAATAATAATAATAATTATAATTATAGTTATAATTATAATAATAATAATAATGATAATAATAATAATAATAATAATAATAATAATAATAATAATAATAATAATAATAATAATAATAATAATAATAATAATAATAATAATTTGGCGAGCTTATTTGGCGAGCTTTCCTGAAACCAAATACCATCAAAAGAGGCTAATGGCCTCTCCAGATCCAGACGGCAAAAGGGGCTGACGGAGTCTCATCATACATAGCAATTTGCAGAGGTCGTTGCTTGGCATGGAATATGCGGTGCCAGATACCATGCATCCACACAGAACATATAACTCATAAACACCCAGGTGCAGCATGAAGAGCAACTGCCCAACAAGGAAACCAAGTATGCTGTATAATAATCACATCATTTCGTCCCTGTTGCAGTCATACAGAATCACTGACCATTCAGAATCACTGCAGTTTGTTCAAGAACTGGGACGCAAGGTCCCAGCAGCGACAGGCGACCAGCGTAGAGACCAGTCATCTGCTGCAACACCTATCCTACAGATTGGAAACTCACTGTCTGTTTTGAAAGCACATGACTACAACAACATGGACTGAATGACGGCTTTTAAAATTATTGAAACAGCCATTTTTAATCAGTCTGTAATAAGTTTTTTGTTTTATGAAGAAATAAATTTGTCTAATAATAATAATAATAATAATAATAATAATAATAATAATAATAATAATAACTAATAATAATAATAATAATAATAATAATAATAATAATAATAATAATAATAATACAACTGTCACTGTGCCAATATAGGGATGCAGTCTAGTATAGTGATCCAAGGATTACAATCGAGTAAGATACAGCACAACAACGTCAAGGAAGGAGAGAAAGTGTTCATGTAATTTATAAGTGACAGCAGCTTATTTGTGCCTGATGGCTCGACATCAAAGCATAAAGTTCAAAAGTTCATTACCCTAAGAGTGGGTGTGCACATTTTTTCACCCGAGTTATTTGCCACAAGCAAAGGAAGACGGAAAGAACATTATAAAACTGGACAGGGGTGTCTTGTGGCAGTGTTTGCAGGTATATACAATTATACATATCTGTATTATATCTTTAGCACTATATAGTGATTGAAACATTGTGATGAAATATATAGAATGGGGTGAGCAAACCATGGTTCTAATGTATCGTATTTTGTGTGTTGTTTTTAGTATCTTAAGATGAAGGGAACCTACGGGACGATTTGACCGTTGTCGCGCTATGCAACATGCTGGCTGTCGTCAATGGAACACGCCTAGCAATTTGCATTTCCAAATGTCTCTGTCATCTTTCGCTTCCTTTTCCCAACCATTGCTGGACATCTATTTATTCATGAAATTCCTACATTGCCTTTTAGTTCCAGAATGAACGCCATGACTGAATCGGAACGGTTCTCGGTGTTCATGCGGCAACTGGAAAAAACGATTATTAGCCTAGAATGCATGCGATGTGAATAATTCAGACAAGACTCTGTAAACGAACGATGATAACGGAACCAAGGCTAGCAATGCGTAGCTAGATGATCTAAATTAAGACATATGAGTAACTTTCATTTGTTCTAATTTGACCGGCCAAAGCTCTGATTGGCTGACATTGTGCTTTCTGTATTCAGACGTGACGGCCAATTTGGTTGTAGTCCTACAGACTTCCGTTATTGCCCAATGACATCGGCATTACGATATGTTGTAATTTGATGCCAACTAGCTCTCAAGATTTCTCTAAGTATTATTATTTTTTTATTTGTTATTATTAAAGTTTTAACTTTTGTTTGCTCTCATTGTACTTGTTTGTGATTTTTGTGATTTATTATTATTATTATTTTAATTTTTTTTATTTGTTAATACATATTTTTATTTGTGATTTTTGGTGATTTATAATTATTATTATTATTATTATTATTTGGCAATGCATGTATGTGTTTGCTGTTTCTTTTTACATTGTGCACATATACCACTTTTTGGCAGAAGTTGTATATAATACATGAATACTTTAAAGTGTGTAGCCTCTGTTAAAGTGTAAAATAGATGTGTGTTTTGTATGTCCTTTAAATTATCAAGCCAGAAAAACTGTGTAGTTTATCAAGTTCACCACTATTGTGACATCTTGCTCTACCTAAATTGGTGGGAGGCAGAGATAATGGATGAGACGCAAGAGTATGTATGTCGTTATGTGTCAAGAAATACTGACTGGTTGACCTTTGTTACTCACGGATGTTACTGTCACTGTGTATGAAAACTGGGTGCAAAAGGTTAAAACAGCATTTGTTGAGATGAGCAAATTAATGGGTTCCTTTGGCCAACTAGGATTTAAAATGTGAAGGCATGCTCCTGTCTATCTTCATCCTTCGCTGTTCATGTTTTCGGAGTCGTGACCCCGAGTTCCTTGAACTGTTTGTTTTTGGACGTGATTGTTTCATCTCAGAGGATTTGAACAGCTTCATTTTATTCAGGAGTCGGCATCATTCAGGCCACTGATATAATATATAACTTTGATCAGATTAGTCTGAACTCAGTTAAGACTAATATGATTCTATGCTTTATAGCCTCCACTTGGATCCTCTTCCCAAGACCATATTAACACCTACTGGTACTTTCCTTCCTTGCACTGACTTCCTGTATGTGATAGATTCTACTTCTAGTTGGTACTAGTCATGTGATTTATTAAGTACTAAGTGTGTGCTGATATGTAATGCCCAACCTGTCATTTGTTTTCACTTTGTAACTCTGTTAAGAGTGGTCCACTCTTTTGCTTGCATCTTCTGGAAAGTATTCTGTTGCTGATGCATGTCTTGTCTTTGGCCGACGCTAATTCACAGTTGCTGGTCCCGCCATTTGGAACTCTCAGCCTTCTGACATTAGAAACTATTTTTTGCTCAGTAGGCCTACAGAAAACTTGCCTTTTCAATAATCTGCAAATTGTTGATCTATACTTGTCCTGTTACCCAGCTTCAATATAAACTTTTGAGCTGTTTTAATTGGACATTATCAAATGTCATTTGTATTGTACATGTACATATGAAAGGTGAGGTTCTTTCTTCACTTTAATATGGGACCCTCTACAGGGCCCAACATCACTCAGTGGCAATGGCACTGCTGTTGAGCATAAAACCACCATCAAAAGTATAAGTATACATGATGTTATTTATCTTAAATGTAATTTAGTGTGAATACGTAATTTAATTAGTGTAAATAAGTAATGTAATTAGGAAAAATGGAGTGTGATTAACGATAAATGTATGATGTACTATTGTACTTAAGTGACAAATAGAATGTAACTTGGGGTAAATATATACTAAATAAAGAAATAAGTGCAATGACTGCGTTCACAAAAGCCGGGCATTTAAGTAAGTAAATAGTAAGAATATCCTTATTCAACCAACTACTAACCGCACTTTGGTGTACAAGAAAGTTTGGATGGGTTATAATCAGCCTTGCCATGTACACAACTACATGTGCTCATTTGACAGTACCTGGCGTTGACATTAGTGACCGTTCGAACTGCTATTAATTAACCAACAACTCCTAGCTCTCTACGTATTGTTCCGACGCTTTAGAAGTTATTGATAGGTGGCTTCTGGATAATGACGGACTCGAGGGAACTTTTGTCCTTAACTCGTTTCAGTTGGCCTCAAACCGGTTTGGGCAAGATTAAATTTTTGAAGCGGAAATAAGTTAAAAAGTGAGAAGGGAGAGGAAGTTTCAAGAAAAAGGGGAAAGCGCGAAACTATCGTAAAAGGCGTCGATTGCCTTGAAAGAAGGCTATTAGAAAGTTTTGCAAGGTGAGTCGCAGTGTGGGTGAAAACAGAAAAGCGGTAATCAGAAATGTGCCACCATAGAAGACCACTTGACCATCTAGGGTTAAAATATTGTCCAGTCTAAACACCTAGATAGCTTCACAGAAAACAGAGCAACGTTAATGTTATCGACTAGCAGTTAAACAAGAAACAATTGCATATCGCAAAGCGGAGATTATTATATTTGTTACAGCTCTTATGAAATCAGTATAGGCTATCTGAATGGGAGGCCTGGATGAATGACTGTACCGCAGAGGCCAAGTTGTCTAGTCGAGCAAAGGCGCTTCAGTAAGTCGACGGTGCAGATACATTTGATCTAAATGCTATCGATTAGCGAGTCCAATAGGACGAAGATCTGTCTACACTGGCCACCCCGCTGACATTTCTGCCGGCGTCCCAATCAGAAAAGGAAGGACCGACTGACATCCCAGCTAGGCTGCATCCATGCGAAACCCGTTGGCCAATCGTCTCCATTGGAACAGACCAGCTGCTGCTGCTGCTGCTGCTGTTGTTACAAGCGCTGCAGACTCTAGTCAACAAAGAGGGTGACTCAACGCAGCGGCGCCGCTATTTCGCAACCACGGTGTCACAAATTTCTCTCTTTGTTATGAATTCGTCCGGTTAAAAGTTGATGCATATGCGCAGCTATTTCTCATCTCTTTCAACTTGCCTACCCACTGTTACCTAACGATTGGATTCTCTGACGAGTCTGACCTATCAGGTTTCAACCTGGTTTCTCCAAACGGTTTACAAATTCTGATCAGGCCTACGCTTTCACTTGAAGCGACCATCCAGTGACGTCTTTGAAATTATGATGACGGCGTTATATATTATAGGCCCTAACGTATCTTTTCCGCTTATTTCATATTTTACAATGACAGTTACACGAAATAAGAACATCTGATCTTCGCTTTGGCATAGGTCTGCTGATTGTATAAAATAGTGTGATTTTAATTAGATGGCATTGGGAACTGATCTCCAGATCAATTGATCAAACTACCGAAACAATAGGCCCAGAACGTGACTACGTGGCATCAATCAATGTATGTATGTATGTATGTATGTATGTATGAGGCTATGAGCACTTGTTATAGCGCCCCTTCAAGATTCCTATTCAGAGGCAATGGGAGGGGCAGAAAGGAACTGTCCCCAGAGTCGGCTCCAGAATTTTGTGTAACCAGGGCATAGCCAGGGAAGTCATACAAGTAACCAGAGCAAGTGGCGATTTATGCCCCAAATAAATGTTATGTACAGATTTTCGCCTTTGAATAGGTCTACTACGCGTGGCTCTACGATTGGCGAGGGTGCCGGTGGGAGAAATTACAATGGGCTATTTTATATTGGGCATCATCGCTTTAATGTATAATTCCGGCCAACGGAAACGCTGAAGACCGGCCAATTGTATAGGGCTGCAGCAGCTGAGTCGGTGGCACGTGCATCTCGCTGCCCGTCTGCACTAGCTGCTGCTGCTGTGGCATTGTAAGCTGCTTTGCACTAACCACCATCGTGCATGGCTAGCGGCAGCCGCGCGTAGCCCTGGAAACAGTTGCTGCAACTGTTTAATCCATCCTATATACTCGCATCCACGAGTCCCTTCCATCCACTCCAGATCGCTATTTCCAGCTGGCAGCAATTAACCGGAGCGATCTATTGGTAAACTCGCTCCGTTTATGCGAGAGGTCTTGCCGACGCTATCTGTCCGTTAAAGAAGCCCGTTAATCTTGAGCACATGCCTACAGCAGATAGCTGCTCAGCCGTCGGCCGTGAGTAGACGTGAGCGTATACAACCGTGTAGACCGTTGATTTATGAGTGGCCTATCGTCCTACGGCGCTTCCGACATAAACTGGTCGTTGAAGGGTTTATAAACGGCAATCAGACGCAGAACAGGGAATGTCCACGCCCCAACAGAGGCCTTCGAAACCAGCAACCGGTGAGTCAATACCAGCGTATTCCTAATTTCATAGGAAATTGTAGAACTCGAAACTTTGAGATGTTTAGACGTGAATGTCCAGGATAATTTGATTTCTGTCTTACAATAGGCCTAGGCTTACGTAACAGAAGGCCTAATCGTAAACTCAAAATATCCTAAAGCGCTGCTCGAAAGCTAAGCGCAGAGCACCAGCTTATTCACGAGCACTGTGTCGTATCAGAGGAGTTGTCCATATATCGATGTCCAGTGGAGGTCCGAGTCCGGTTGCCAGAGAGACCAGAGAGAGGAGGCGAACAGCTGCTAAGGAGGGTTTCGTTGAGTACGAGAAAGCTTCGAAGGCGGAGGATCGATCGGGTTGATTAGGATAGGAATTCTTGAAGAGGTGAGACTTCAAACTACTTTTCAAAGGTTAGAATCCTGGTGCGTCATGGTAAGTAGGTGGTCGATTTTTCCAGCAAACGAGGATGAGTAGGGTAGGCCTAGCTTCGTGGTGGATGAATCGTCTACAGCAATTTGTATTGGATATATCTACGGGACAACATTTTCTGACACTATGTATCTTTTGTCAACGCGAGAAAACTGCTCTTACGCTGGACTGCGAGCGCTTCGAGTGCAACAGCGCTCGTGAATAAGCTGGTGCCCTGCGCTTAGATTTGAGTAACGCTGCAGATTTGGAGTTTACAATTACGATCTCGAACACCGACGAGGTGCTATATGAATTTACTAAATTAAACTGAATATCATTTGCTCAATGAGTCAATGGATCGAGTAAATGAGCTTGACGTTGTAGTCATTTGGTTTTTGACGATTTAGTCATTGAACTTGAATCAGGCCTACTATCGAAAAGTTCTGGTATTATCCACAGGCACACTTAAAAGCCTCAGAATGCTCTAAGAAGTGTTGATAGAAACGTGTTTGAACTGGCTTTGTTCTTATAAAGAAGCCTGTCTTTAGATCATTTTGTTTATGTGTACTTGCTGACCTCCTTTTTAGTGCATTTCACTGACTGCAAGGCATTAGTCATATTGCTTAGAAGCTTTCACATGCATGCTGTGTGCTCAACCTTTCCTCTCGCCCAGAGGCGGATCTACCATGAAACTAATGAAGCTGAAGCTTCAGAGCCCCAGACCCAGAAGCGACTCCGCAGACTGTAGGCTGTAGTGCACAATGCACAGCTTAACATTTAAAAGCTATCCTTTATAAGCAACAGATTTCGGGCTACCATCCATGACATAACAGCGCTTAAATGCTTTATGCATATTGTCTGTAGAAAATGACATTGCAAGCATTCGACGAAACTGTACGTGAATAAGTTTATGTTGCTAGAAAAACCAGAAAAAAGTATTTTGTAAAATGTGCTTCATATGTGATGCAATATGTATTCTCATCAGTGTCTTCCGTGTCTAAGCTTAGTTGCTATTAAAATTAAATGAGGCCTCCATAACAGTTTGAGCTTCAGGTCCCAAAAAAGTAGGTCCGCCTCTGCTCTCGCCTGTCAATTTCAGTACTCACCCAGTCACCCACCTGCTCTCTATCCTGCTGCAACGGTTGGTTCACTCAAGACGGAACTTATCAAACTGCCTTATCCTGGTTCTGCTCCGTTTTTTGCGAAGCTGCATGAGAAATATTGGAGATCTACACCGTCACTTCTACTGTCATGATAATTATGTTTATAGCCTATTGATGCAATTATCGATCTATAGCTGTCGCCAACATGGTGCACTATGTGACCATAATCATGAACTCAGAACATTTCTCATGTGTCCCATAAACTAACTCGCGTGTTACGTTAATTTAGTTCCGAGAACTTAATCTGTCGATCGAATATGCGATCCTTAATTGTTCTCAGAGGCTCTGACTTTCAAAAAATTGCATTTAACTTAGCTTAGTCATGTGGTATCGTTTTCTTCACCATTGTATTTCTAAACGTTTTATCCATGCTTGAAATAATATTGCAAGGTAGGCCTTTGGAGCAAGAGAACTCCTGTAGTGCCACACTGTTAACATGTTTTCGGTCTAATGCCGGGAATACACATGAATCGCAGGTCACAATTGCTATTCTATAGACTACACCGAGCGTCATATAATATCACGCTATAGGCCTATATGTAACGGTTAAAACAGCGCCCGACTGAGAGAGAGATACAGTAACGGCGACACGATAATAATTATTTTGACACCCATTGTGATTCAGCCGTTGGCAGGCAAACGCTGACTCAGACACCGCTCATCACCCTCTACATCGCAATCGACCTGGGACCTACGAACAAACTGGCTTGCTACCATCAGACGTCTCCGTCACAAACCGTCTTGAGATGGCGCTGTCGTTACCATGGCAACTCGCCGCTGGCGGCGGATGCGGTGCGAAAAATGGTGCCGCATGAAATGTGTTCCGCTCTGGGGCAGTTGAGGTGGCCGGCATGAAGTTTATAAGGGATGCGATTTTTGCCACACCTGAGCCATGTGCAATGCCTGCAGCAGCCAACTGGAGTTAATCGATAAAAGCCGCTTAATTGCGGAACCTTGTCTACAGACGATCGGGAAACCTGTGTAGAAGGAATAAGGCCAAAGTAAAGCCAAACAGGAGAGGGAAATGAGACAGGACAGGATTTTACCCCAGCAGATTTAATCTAATGCGCAATCCTGTTGTAACGCTTTCCTTTAATCATAAAGGTAATAATGATAAATGTTTGATGATTGATGATGATGACGACGACGACGACGACGATGATGATGAGATGACGACGATGATGATGATACGATGATGATGATGATGATGATGATGATGATGATCATGATGATGATGATGATGATGATGCGCACGCGATGATGATGATGATATCACGCTGAAGGTAGTTAATGTGGCGGTTAAAACAGCCCCCGATTGAGATGGTTTCCCGTTGCCTTTCTCACAGGCAATTGGGGGTGAGCAACTTATCCAAGTCGTTACGCAGTGGCTTAAGGTAGATTCGAACCTAAGACCTTCTGGTTACAAGGCACAGAACACACCGCTACACCACCACGTCCCATAGATATTTATGCCCACAGGCCTGTATTAATCCAGGCGCATCATAATGAATGAGTGAAGGACGGTCACTACAGCGCCGGATAAGAGATTGCGTCGTGTGACCCGTAGCCTATCCGTTAAGAGCAGGATCTGCAGAGGTCATTCACATGGTTCACCGTTAATAGGTCGCCGTCCAAAAGCGCATCCTGACCGTATGCGGCGAATCGTATATTCCAGTTACGGAGGCGCCATTTCGATTCCTCATCAGCGCATGACGTGTACCCAGCCATATAATATGTCTTTATCGGATTCAATTGCAGCCGATACGAAGACATACTATAGAAGTGTTTCTTAACCTTTTCAAGGGAGCCGAACCCCAAGAGAAATCCATGACCACTCACCGAACCCCTCAAGTTTGAACAATAGTTTTTTAACTTTTCTTTTTTTGCTCGACATACTCTGTGGTATAAATATATAAGAAAATGGTAATAGTTGATTTTAGCCTACGTCGTACGATGCTATTTCTGCAGAAAAACAACGAAAAATTACATATCTTATCGGTAATACCTTATGTCACAGAAAGATAACTGCCAGTGTTAATTACCGGGAGGTGCAGTAAGACATAACTAAGGTTAACAGGATGAACAGCTTTAAATGTCCTAAGGTAGGGCCTGGTAGGCAATCTATGTCAAACAAAATTTATTAAATAAAAGTCGAAAAATAAAAATAAAAATAGCAAATGATTTTTCATTACACTCACTGACCCTGAATATGTATATATTTAAGAGGACCTCTGCAGAACCCCTGGCACTGGCTCACCGAATAGGTCGGGGTTCGGGCGCACCCTGACCGTAAGAAACACTGTACTATAGTACTGCTGCAATGGCTCCCTTCGAATACATGCAGTAACGCATGTCAGATGGATGGCAATGATGGCATGTATGATGTCATCGTCAGAATGCTGCGAGACCCACGCATCACACAGCAGAGATGAATAGAGTTTGATCGGCCGCACACAAAGAGTACTGTATAAGAGCGTTCGGAGAGCCTAGGGACCTACTATGTAACTAAACCCTGTCGAACGGAACTGATGTTAGACCCGTGCATCACGGTCCATGCTCCCACAGCAGGGATGAGTCGAGTTTGATCGGCCGTATACAAACTGTATAAGAGCGTCCGGAGTAGGGACCTACTGAGCCCTGCCGAACGGAACTGGTGTTGAAGCCGTTCAGTCCCAGCCGATGGTCACTACCAATGTCCGTCTGTCCAGGAAGGAACAAAGCCAGTCCAGAGGTCTTCCATGCAGTGATTCCGTCAAAGATTTAGAGACTCGCTACGATCTATCGTGTCAAACGCCACGCTTACATCCAAAAGCACCGAGGTTATAAGTGTCTTCGTGGATCCGTGTCCCTTCCTGAAGACTGACGGAAGCTTCGGCACGAGGTCACTTTCATCTAAATAGCATGCAATCTACATGCATACAAACATACATGCATAGTTGCATAAATACATACATACTGTAATACATGTACATACGTATACGTACGTTTGTGCATATACATATATTCACTAGGATCTGTTGTTACCAAATTAGTTTTAAATAGCATGAAAATAGGTATGTCCATTATCAGGCCATACAGAAGGTAATCTAACAGTTGATTGCAAATTAACTACTCTTAATTAATCGATGTTTAATTGGCTTGTCCAGAGAGCGGCGGTGTCGGCAGCAGCACGGAGGCCCGCACGGCAAGTCCAACGTCATCTCCGGTCATGTCAGGTCAGAGGTCAGCTGGTCGAATTGGATTGTCCGAGTACACGGCCCAACGCCTGGCCGAACTGAGGGCGAGGCGGGCAGAGGCTGAGGCCGACTTCAAGCAGGGTGCTACAAGTGCGGCCAAGGAATCAGCCGTACCTCCTCCGGTCCCATCATTCACAGCCACCATCACCAGCGCCAGCGACACGCAGCCATCCACAGTAACAGGAACTACCACTTCCAGTGGACTGAGCGCTAAGCAGCCCACCAGAACCAGTCTGGCTACGAGGTCGGTGGTAGAGACAACACCGCCAACAATACCACCCTCCGTAGAATCCGTTTACAAGATGCCCAGCGCGGACCCGCCAACCCCTCGTCGAGCCCCTCTTGCTGATCCACCAGTACGACCGACCGACCCAGCGCCGTCGACCCCCAGTCGATCGTCGTTGATGAGCGGAGCGAGGGAGGGAGGAAGCGAGATGTCACTGACGCCCAGGTCTCATCGGAGTCCGAGCAATGAGGCCAAACTAAGCGCTGCTCGCTACACGCCGTCACCGAGTCATTCCAGCAGGTCAGGAGCAGAGGTGAGCTATGCAAAGTTGCAAACCACATCTCACGTATGCCTATGCTGCAGGGGCTCTGTCGCTCTAGAGAACAATATTAGTCTTGGTGTTGTTGTTGTTGCTGATGTTGGTGGTTGTTGTTGTGGTGGTGAATGATTATGCCTTTCGTCTCTGTTGCCTAATGATGAAGGAGGCTGTCTGCAGCCTATACAATTTGTAATAAAATGAATAGCCCTGTGCCTTGGGAAGTGGGAACTTAATCTTTTAAAATAAGCGGCAGGTTCTCTTGACATCTTGATGGAAGGCTCCCTGTCAGTTCTCTAGAGTTTCTCCTTCTGACTATAAGATGCCTCTATGAGAGTGATGTGATAAGACTACGACACTCTTGACTGAAAACTGTTTATAACAGGATGATGACGAAGTGCTTGGATTCGCCAGCTTACCTGAACAGGTGCATCGCAAGGCAGTCAAACGAGGATTCGATTTTACTCTGATGGTCGTCGGTGAGTTAATCATTACGTCCGAAAACGAGTAACATTGCTAATGATAGACCTCCCGTAATAGGTCGATCATAAGCAATGTTACTAAGCTACATGTATTACTAATTTTAAAAACGACGTTAAAAACAATTAGATCATGGCCTTGATAGTTCGGAACACAAATTAGATATTTTAAGGAATAAATTGTATTTTCAGTATAAGAAGAATATGGGAAAAGCTTGTTAGGCCTACTGGCCATCCATGACATCACCAAAAACAGAATCAAATAACTTGAGAGCTAAACTAGATGAGGAGCTATCGAATGAAAGAAATAGAATGACATACATTGCCATGTGATCAAAGTAGACCTACAGAGTTATATAGATTGCATTGCATTACATTGATCGCTAATTATATTTGGCTGTAGGACTGAATTTACCCAGCATCTTGGGAATGCTCATCTCCTATTTATGTCCAAAGTGAAGTTCATCAATACTAAAGATTATATCATAGCCTTTGAAACTCATGTCTTAACTTTTGATCCATCCCGCCATGATGTAAAAAATCCAATTCTGTCTGTTGAGTTCCATTTGTTAGCATGGAATGTGTTTCAGGTGAGTCTGGTCTCGGCAAGTCAACTCTGATCAGCTGCCTTTTCATGAATAACGATCTCTACAAAGGAAGAATCGTCACCTCTGCTGGAGGTTGGTTTTGCCACCGCATGTTGTTACATGTACTGCTGCTGGATGTAATATTCATTCATTCATTCATTCATTCATTACAAAGATTTATATAGCGCCCCTTCAAGGTTACTACTCAGGAGCGCTCCCGACCCCAGCACGGCTGAAAAGGACAGTTTTGAGGCAAGAATAGAAAGATTCAGAGTCGATTCTGGGATGCAATCGCAGTGCCAAAGGGAGCCCATTCCAGAGGGAGGGGCCAACCACTGAGAAGGGGCGATTCTGCTTAATATTATTAACTAACTGCGGCCTAACGGCCTAGGCAACAGTTGGCTGATGACTACATATACTATCTGTACTATATCTACATTGCATAAGATACCGCTTAGGGCTAATCAGGGCAGGTCGGTAGCATCAATAAGAAGTTTTCTTGAAGAGGCGCCATATATATGTACAGTACAGTGTTGTACACTTAGCCTACATAATGAATGTGATTACCTATAGGCCTACGTCTTCTTCTTTGTGGACTAATGCTGAAAGCAGCTGATTATAGCCTAATAACAATCAATAAATCAATCAAATTCTTTTCTTCGAAATCAAGTTGACAATATCGCAGCTTTCAATAGTTAATTTATTTACTGAACAAATTAATAATTATGCCTTTTCATTTTATTTTCATCGATTTATGTGTTTAATGAGCAACTGAATGATCATGCCTTTCGTCTCTGTGGACTAACAATGATGGAGATTGTCTGCAGCCTATAAAATAGGCCTAATAATAAAATGAATAGCCCTATACCTTGGGATCCTCTAAGCAGACGATATCGTCGACGCATGACGCTTTCGTGCCCCCACTAACTGAATATTTCAATCGATCGATTTCTGAATTTAGATCGAATCGCCAAAACTGTTTCGATCGACAGGAAGTTCATAGACATCGAAGAGAGAGGGGTTCGACTCCGGCTGAACGTCGTCGATACTCCAGGATTCAACGAAATGGTCGACGCCAGAGAATGGCAAGTAGTGTTGCTCTAAATAACAACAGATCCGTGATTTCTATTTCCCATGAGACGCTCCTCATATATATGTATTGACCGCGTCCGGAAAATCAACATCCACTGCTATGCCATGCAATTTAACCAGACTAAGCAACTCACGTGGGATATAAGAAATTCACGTGGATCATGGATGAAATGATTACCCACGTGGATGCTTAATTTAAGCTCGTCTGAAAACAGATTCTGCCCCACATCGTGAATTTGATAGTCTTTAAATCTGACCCAGGAGGCCATATTCGCAATGAAACTTTAATAGATCAACAGCACAAATTTACGGCATCATAATACTATAGGGACTTGGAAGTTAATTAAGTGAAAACGAAGGCTTTTGTGACGATAACATGCATACATTATACACTTGGATAATATAATTACATACATAGGCCGCCATTATTATTATATGCACACTCATGTTTAAATTCATACATACATGATACATACATACATGTAGGTCTACATACATGCACCCATATTTGCATATATACATAGATTCATACGTGCATCCAGGATATATGCAGGCCTATAGGCCTATGTATATATATATAATATATGTAATATGTGTATATGTGTTGTGTGTGTGTGTGTGTGTTCAATTTATTGTGTATCTAATGTTCATTTGTGTGTATCTATGGAATGCTAGATCATACTGCAGTCGCTGAAATGCCACAGAAGAATAACATCGTCATTCAAACGCAAGGACTGATGCTTCGTTTTGTAATACTTAAGTTTTCTTATATAATTATGTGTTAAATTAAAACCTTGACAGAATCCCATCGCATTAATTCATTCATGGTGCGACTGTGTTCTCTGCATGCTTCTAACAGGAGTCTTTTTGTTTCTGTTTTCAGCTGGAAACCAATCGAGGAATACATAGACCGGCAGTACGAACAATATCTGAAGGACGAGAGTGGAATTAATCGCAAGAATATCAAAGACACCCGAGTTCACTGCTGTCTCTACTTCATATCGCCCTACAATCATGGGTAACTCGACCTCCGCTGCAGTCCTCTGCTGTCCATTCAGTCATGCATGGTCTGTGCTCTGCGCTTTCTGTTTCTGCTCCGCTGCCTTCAGTTAGCTTTGCTTCTGTCTGCTCTGATCAGATCTGCCATGAAATACAAGGCTGGCCATAAATTCTATGCTCTCTCATGGAGATCTAGAATATTAATAGGCTTACATTACTTTTGATGTCCATGGCGCTACCCTACTTTGCTCTGCTGCTCTGCTTCGTATACCCTGCCCTATCCTGCACTGGATTACCTTGCACTGCTCTCTACTATCTCCATTTTTTTAATTGCTTGATACATCTAATGCTGTTTGAAGGAGTGGATCTCTATATACCGGTATTAGTTTAAGTAAGAGTCTGCCTGACTGTGAACTCTGGACGAGTCTGACTATAGCCTACTTATAAATTCGAAGTTTTCTTCTGCAGATCCCCACATCTGTGCACTTGCGTATATCTCAACACTAACTTCTTCCGTAGCATCTTCCAAGGAGGTCAAACTCATTCACTTGGGCCTAAAATATACATACCATACTTTTAAACCAGTTTATCTGGGGAAGAAGATGAAGAAACAAATCTCGAACTTGCTTTTATGCAGCGCCTGCCATGAAGTCTCGGAGTTTTATTTCCCGCTAGAGATCTATTGATGTCTCAGTTCGATAAGAATGATAGGTTCATCTCTCTAGGCGAGTGATACATGAGGAGAAGCCATATATTATATGCCACAAAAATTATTTCGTTTTTCATTTTGCGTGCAGACTTCGTCAAATCGACATAGAAATGATGAGACGTTTGCAGAGGAAAGTGAATTTAGTTCCTGTGATTGGAAAATCAGATGCCTTGGCTCCGTCGGAAGTTAAAAGACTCAAAGCCAAAGTCAGTCAACAATAATGCCTTTCAGTAAATCTTTCATTGGGCCTAACTCAGTCATCATGGTGGTTTTATGCCACCTCGCGAGAATTTAGCTACAGTGGACAATTCGACTAGCTGCAATAGTTTCGTGCTGGCATGATGCTCTTTAGTTTATGCTTGGCTTTTGTCGCAATATTTATTTAGTCTTGATAGTGGCATACATGCATGCACACACATCCATACACTCATACACCCATACGTACATACAATCATGCATGCATACATACGTACACACAAACATGTTATTCATTGTGGCCAGCAGCAGGATATTTGGCATGCGTAGGCCCTACACAGTGTGACATTATTTTTGCTGTTAATTTAGTTGACCGATAACAACGTTATTGAGATCTTCGCTGACTCGTTTAAGTCTCGCTATAGTGGCAAATGAAGTGGACGAAAGGAAGCGATTCCCAAACTGTTCTTAACTTTATTCTTTATTACACAGTAGACTGCATTGCATCACTATGCCTTTCTAACTTACTATAGCTGCTCTGAATTTCCTATAGGCCTACTGTTGTTGGCTCTGTGCTAAGATATTTGAATTTATGTAGCATGAGAGGAAAACAATTGAAACAGTCAAATGTTTAGAAGCTTACTACATCAATTGTACATTCGTTTCAGATTCGTGCTGAAATCGAGAAGCATTCGATCCGCATCTACGAATTCCCAGACTGTGACAGCGACGAAGATGAAGAATTTAAAGGCCAGGATGCGGAACTAAAGGCAAGTAGGCTCATCAGACACTAGAAAGGAACCACTAAGGAACCTTTCTTATAGGTCCATAACGCAGTAGGCCTATAGGGAAGGCGGACGGACTGATCGACAGCACCACGGTGACCTCAGCACGAACGCTGAGGTCAGAATCCAGAGGTCATAATTATGCTCAATCATAAACCGTCGTGCGTAGAACCAGCATCCGGTATAATTCAGACTCCAGCAACACTTCCGAACTTACTTTTTACTTTGACCTTTGACCTCTCGTTTACGGTCTGTCGTATTAACGCGATGAATGATAACAACTTAAGAACTGGAAAATATTAGACTGGTTGTTTCTCGAAGCCTATATATAGTACCGCGTGCTTTGCAAATATAATCATAGGGTTATTGCGTTAAATGACATTTAAATGGGTCAACAGAACTGCATGAAATAGTTTCACGGCCATTAATGGTAGGCCTATTTTAATTGTCAATGCTGAGCAACAAAATGAGTTATGAGGTTTTTGATAAAAGTACACCATAATAATAATTGTTCAAACGATAGGCGTATCATGCGCCCTTGCGAGTTACTTAAAGGGCTCTCTACGAGTGCTCTGATTCATAAATACAGGGTGGGCCAGCATAAATGAACCGACTTTGCATGCATATAACTCCGCCACATTTTGTACGTTATTTATACTTAATGCATGAAATTAGAGATATTTCATTCTAGTATTAAGATGCAAACACATTTGTTATTGTAGCTTTAGCCTACATGATGTAGATCGTGACATAACAACAGTCATCGTTTTTGCAGGAACTAGCAAAAAATCATGACAAATTTAACAGTAACTGCACAAAAAAATTAAACCATATAGCCAGAAATTTGTAATGCACAGCAAAATAAATTATTAATTAGGAGAGTCTGTTGCAGTCTTTTCTAATAAAATGAATATTCAATATGTCTACCACGTGCTGCAACAGGGACACACGAGCGATGTTAGCGGGTGCGCGCGCTGTGTGTACCGTGGTTTACGACGCGATGTTCCTGTTTCATCAATTTTCCGTATCAGACGATTCAACGTATTTTTTATTTTATCCTCTTTTAGGAAACTCTTTAATAATTTTAAACGCATCAAATCCCTTATCAGTTAGCAAAATTCGGATAAAAACTTGATCATCGTCTGTCAACGGCGCCATATTTCGTCACTAGGCCTAATGACAACAAAATATGGTAGCTAGCGCTTTTCCAAACATTTCCTTAAAATTTAAACTAGTACCACTTCGACTTTTTCAAGGCTAATACTAGAGTGAAATATCTTTAATTTCGTGCATCAAGTATAAATAACTTACAAAAATTGGCGGAGTTATATGCATGCAAAGTTGGTTCATTTATGCTGGCCCACCCTGTACATACATTTATAATGATAAGTTATATATAATTTTATATATATATATATATATATATATAATCATAACGTGCGTGCTTATTATTGTATTGTGTTATGCTTATATATTACATCACAAGTCAATTCTGAAACAAGAGGCAATAATCTTAATAAAACTTTTATATAAATGTTATATATAATGTTATATCTATGTTTAATATATATATATATATATATATATATATATATAAAATCGAGTTAATTGAATGTTTTTGTACAGGCGGCTGTGCCTTTTGCTGTCGTTGGAAGTAATACAATCGTCGAAGTGGGTGGAAAGAAAGTGAGAGGCCGTCTGTATCCGTGGGGTATCGTTGAAGGCAAGCATCTCTTCAGACAAAACTAATCACTGCTCAACTAATATGGCTGTTCATTCTTACATTGTCGTATTTAGATGCAATGACAACAACAGTGACAATGAGGAGTATTAGATTGCTGGCCATGGCTGTTGAAGATTTTCGTCTGGCTGACCTTGATCCTGCAATGCACTCTGTAAACCCATAGAAAAAATAAACGACGTTACACGACTCCAATTACAATCAGTTAGTAAACAGCTGTGTCTGAAAAAGCGCTATACAAATATCTAACAATAAAAGAAATCGTGCATTTTATCCATTGGATTTAATTTCTTGTCTAGGTTTTCACCAAAAGCAGACAACAATAGACGCGCTATGCTTTATATTAGCGATGCTGTAGAAGTCATTAAATTAGATTACTGTGAACAGGATTGTAACTGATTAAAATATTAGATTAGTTTAAACTGCACTGTAACTGATTGGATCGGATTGGATTGGAATCACTATATAAGTTACTACACAAAGACGATCGAAACTTTATTTCACGGGTAGGCCTACTTTATAAGGTCATATTCTGAAATTTTCATAAGTATCTGCTTCTCCCATAGTACCTTCAGTAGGAAAGATGCTGAATTTCTCCTTGTTAATGACATTACACCTTGTAGCTTTAGTTACTGCCTGTAACAGGTTACGTCTGTGACAGCTTGGTTTCATGATTAACGAATATTGATTGATTGATTGATTGATTAGATATCCAAGTGTTTATCTGTTTAACTATGTGATTATTGTTGATTGTGTTTTTTCTGTGTGCAGTTGACAATCCAAATCATTCAGATTTCTCAAAACTGAGACAATTTGTAATCAGGTAAGAAAATGCAAATATTGAAGTATTAGACATATTTTATCTAGCAAGCACTAAAATAAGAAATTAAATAAATTTGTATTCAAGTAAATAAATAAATTACCCCAGTTTAGAGACTAGAAACTGAGGGTGCAACAGTCGGTTAAGTAAGCATTTATTTAGAAGAAAATGATCTTATTTGCTAATGAGTCTTTCTTTACGGATATTCGAACAGCACCCACATGCAGGATTTGAAAGACGTCACTAGAGACATCCATTACGAGAACTACAGGGCTCGACACATCCAGGAACAGATGCACAAGTCGCAGAAGGAGAGAGGGTAACACTCCAGTGTTTTTACTCTACCATTAGGCTATATAGAAATTTATATTAACTTATTACCGGTGGGGCGCGTGGGAATACAAGCTCACGACCTCTGGGGTGACAGTTGAACCTGCTAATCAACTCCAAGGGGCGGGAGCTCCACTTACCTACCAAGGTATAAATGCGGTTTTCAAGACTTCTGCCTAGCTTGTGCGTACAAGTGTACTTAGCTATAAGAGAAATTGGCCTAGTCTGGTTTTCTCACAGGACGATCAGAAAGCAATGCAAAGGCTGGCTACACGACCTCATGTGAAGAATTAAGAAGTATGGTCGCTAGCATTTCATATCCACTGTGGCTCCCGGGTTTAGTTTAAGGGATTGCTCCTCTACTTTATTTCCTGTATATAGGCCTAATGAGATCCTGTTTAGTGGTGAATGGAATAACCTATTGAAATACAAAAAGCAGGCAGATGATCAAATTCTGGTAATGTTGACAGAAGAGAGATCGTTTATTCAGATGATAATTCAATGAATGACTGAATGTTCTCTCGTTTTACAGTAAATTAAAAAGAGAATCCACTCCGAATATCGATGCCGTAGCTCAAGCTGATGAACTGCTACAGCGGAAGGATCAGGAGGTGAGTGAAGAAATTGGTAGCAAAACTGGCCAGTGTAGTATATAGATTGGAGATACTACCTGGAACTTACAAACTTACAATTCTATTCCGGGGTGTTTTCGTAGGTGGGCCGGGAAATTGTCTTCCGATTGAGTCTTGGTTAGCTACACTTTGAATTAAACAATATTTAAATTAAATTTTATTGTGAAGTAAATAGGCCTATAACACTACCAGAGTTAAAGTACAGGCAGTGGCGGAGTTTTTCTCAAAGGCTAATTGGTACTGGTAGGGCCTATTTGAGAGAGGTTTTGGCCAAAGCGCTCTTATATGGAAGTCAAGTAGGTCTAAATTAGTAATTTCCTACTGAGTCGTATACTTAAGATGTTAAAGACATGGGCGTCCGCAGGAATTTTTCCAGAGGGGCGCAAACTTTTCGGTAGTTGTCACCAAGGCCGTAGCCAAGATTTTGTTTGGTGGGGGTGTTTACTCGTTCTTGAACAAGCCGACAAGCAACCAAGTGGTCCAAGTCAACCGTCTATAAGGGGTTTGGAGGAGCGCAGTGTGCTCTCAAAGCACTGTAGTAGAGCTGCATCATCTAAGTTTACATGAGTGCTCTTAGTTCTTACACAGTATAATTATGTAAGTAAATGCAATATTTATATTATACATTATTTAATTTCGGGGGGTGTTTAAACACCCAAAACACCCATAAATACGGCCTTGGTTGTCACAGGGACTAAATATAGGGTGTCGAAAGCAACCGATCACTCCACCTGCTACGCTCGCTCCATCGGCTCTCGATCCTCTGGTGCGGATCCCAACATGCGAAACAATTCGTAGACATTCATTGTCAAAAACTATTATGATAATATAAAATTTTATATGACTGAAATCTGACCTTATTCTTAAAATAATAATTGCAATCGTCTGGGTTCTTGTCCCAACTGGTTTGTCACTCTATCTATGAATTCGTCTTTGTATGATGAGTGTACATCGAAAAAAATTTCAGACAACAAAGACCAGGTAAGACCTGAAAAACGGTCGTCTCTGTCACAGTTCCAACGAAATTGTCCAGAAATGTTCCTATTTTCCGTTCCTGTGACACTGCCCGACTGACTCACAAAGCGTAGTAGTAGAAGTTTCAGTTTAACATGGGACTATTATTGTCCCAGGTTTAACGACCCGTGCGACAACAAAGATCAATAGATTCGCATTCCTCCTTCATCCAGTCTTGGGACTGGTTCCGAAGCTAGTGGGGTATGTTTAAAAGTCTGGCAGAATCGTGTGTTAGCTGGCATCTAACGTCTAAGGGAAGAAGATGATTACTTAGTCAGAGACTGTCGCACCAGCCAGTGTTAATTATGTATGTTTATATATATTTGTATATAATATATATATTTTTGTGTATATATAACGTCCTGACTACGCGGTTCACCGGCCGGACCTGTTATCTCGTACCGATCGGCTAAACACAACAAAAGACTTTAAAAAAGCCGCTGCATGGTAAAGGGAATACGATACCAATTAGCCGACAGGCTACGACTGAAAGCATTTCGCCGTCTCGAGGTTGCCAATATGAATTTCCATATTACCAAGAGAGAACTCTATACGTTAAATTTAAAAAATACGCCTAAGCAAAGATATAGCCTAGGTCCAAATTGGGTTAATTTCAAATAATTAATTAGGGAATTTAGTGTTTTTTCGATACTAGCGTTGAAAATCGTGTTGTAGTAAGCCTAGATCACAATAACCAATTAAACAAAATTTCTCTGCAACTACACGCAAAATCCAGGGGGCGCATATGCGCCCCCTTGCGCCCCCTGCGGACGCCCATGGTTAAAGATGATGTTTACTTTGCTGGCGGAGTTTTTGGAGACGATTCTGAGGTAGGCCTATTATATAGCTTATATTATTATGTTAATTGCATGAGTCGATCGTTTCAGATCCAAGAGATGCGAGAGATGCTGAAGCGAATGGAAACTCAGTTGGCAGGAAGCAACGGAGGCTCTACGTCGACCTTGAACCAGGTCAAAGGCCTTGGAAACCTATAAGAGACAGATCCAATCCAAACTTTCTCACCTTCATCGCACGCACGACTAACTTCTTCTTTGGTGGCATAGCAATAGATGAAAGAAGAAATCTGTATTCCTTACCATCTCATTGGCAATTCATGCAATAGTAATTTCAAGACTGTGAATTTAAGGCTGAGTTACGACCATAACCAGACAATCACGTTTCGTGGGTTCATTATTGACCCGCATTCAACCACTGGTAACAACTGCTGGCCATCAGTGGGCCCAATATGTACCGTAAAGGAAGGTCTGTTGGTTCTATAGTCTTAATAATATGACTTAATAATATTACATGACACTATATAGGCACAATAATTGTGTCTGAGTAAATATATCTAAGGATAACGGAAGTAGACTATTCATCTCAGCGAAATATCCTCAAAGGAAGTCTCAGTGCAAACTTTACTGGCTCAAAACTTACATCCATCTTACGTCATAGGGCCGCAGAGGTCATACTCTGGCACCAGCGCGTCACACCCGCGTTTAGCCAAAATTGACCAAGCCTATGAGTAATGGCTTGGATGCATCTCTACTCGTAGGTGCACCGCATTTTTATTAGCACTTTCGGACATAACTTATTCATCACATCTAATTTATTTACAATTTTAATATTTATTTATTTACGATTTATTAACGAGTTGTAGTTTAGCTATTTGATCCTTCAAAATTTTGCTCATCACACGGTTTGCTATTTTCTAGTGAAGACGATCTTTACAATTAATGTATGCATGTGTGCAGACACTTAATTATTATAGCGCCTTTTTTACGGGCATCTCAGTTTCTGTGTCTGCTTCGTATTTTTCTTATTAATTGGAAACACGAGTAACATGAACAGAAGGTAGAACATAATATCAAGGAATAGGTTTGCATTTCAGTTTGCGCATCGCACTATTAATAAATGGAGACTTACGTAGGTTTAGGACCTGTGGGTTCTTTATCTCTGCCTCTTGTTACCCACAGGGCGTGTTAAAAGGTACACAAAGATATGTCTTTCTCTTCAATTGGCAGAATATGATCCCATAAAGGAAGAAGGCAAACCGATGCATTTGCACTGGCATACTTACTATATTCAAGGTATACCGGCCGGACCTTTGCCATTAGAGCCTACGATTTCCCTGAGTCGGTTCCTATAAATGCATACACGTATACCCTACACGGCATAGCAGAGATAAATATGAGGTCTATATAAATACAGTGCAATGTATGTGCATCTTTCATATAGGTTCATAGCATGTAGGCCTACATCCACATGCAGGCGTACACATATATTTCCAAAATTTAATAGGCCTATAAGGCTATAGATGACGTAATACATGCCTAAATGTCGGTGTACGAAATGGTCATTACGTTGTAAGCATATCGTATTATCTGAGAGTAAATGTTTTGACCAGATTAAGTTTTCGAAGACCTGTCAGGCTTGATCTACGCTTATCACTCACTGTGTAAGTCTTAAAACTGTCTTTATAAAGTTCACTGGTGCTCATCACTCGAAGGCTTTACATGACTCGTATAATAACTGTAAAACATGCATAGAAATATATACTATACTATAGTATAAAACTATACATATAGTATATATTGATATATATGTTGCATACTTGTTATCGTGTATTATGTATTGGCTATTTCATTATGTTTTTGTGAAATAAGTTCAGTTTTTTTGTCTGCAGGGTTTTCGTAACATTGCCTACATAATTATGCAGTGTGCCTTTCTGTTTAGATTCGCTCGAAAGTTTTCTAGTATACTGTCTTCACTTTATTTTGTTATTACGCTACTTACTCACTTTTTCATATGATATTTACTTATGTGTTTATATGTCCTACATCTAGACGTATGTATATTTACATACATGAAGCTGTTAATGTATATTTGCATACATGTATAAGTTGCTAATGTAAATTTACATATAAAAAGCTGTTCTATGTTAAATGTTAGATGAGTCTGACAATTTATATGTTGTGTTGTATTTGTATTTAAATGTTTCTGAAAGTTTTAATAAATTATGAAAATCAACTCAGCGTACGAATATATTCATTTGGAATAATTGTTATCATGAGTATAGTTGAGTGTCTTTCCTTTCAAGTCCCTTCTTGAGAGACCTTGTTATCAAATAGATTGGCCAACCTATTGTTATGCGTTGCATTGAAGTCATTGAAGCCGAATAATTTATTTAATAGACTTGCGATGTCAAGGTGAAAGATTTTGTATAAGAGTTCCTATAAATTTGGTCTGTTTTGCTGAATTTCAAATAAAGTCCGATAATTAATCCAACATCCTGTACTTGAGACCAGATAGTCTGGCTGAACTAACTGCTCTGGACAATAACAACAGCAGGAAGACAAGCAGACAGACAGATCTGACTGACTGACTGATTGTCTGACTGACTGACTGACTGACTGACTGACTGACTGTCTGACTGACTGACTGACTGACTGACTGACTGACTGACTGATTGACTGACTGACTGACTGACTGACTGACTGACTGACTGACTGACTGACTGACTGACTGACTGACTGACTGACTGACTGATTGACTGACTGACTGCCTGACTGACTGATTGCCTGACTGACCGATTGACTGACTGACTGACTGTCTGACTGCCTGCCTGCCTGCCTGCCTGACTGACTGACTGACTGACTGACTGACTGACTGACTGGCTGACTGAGAGAAGGAAAAGAACTGATGAAGAAATAGTAACTGGATAGCATACTGCACACAGACGAGAAGATTACTAATAAAAAGTCTTCTCGTCGGCGAAGTGAAACTTCAAAGGAACACATTTAAACATAGGCCTATAGATAAGTCAACAGAGGGCATAAAAATAAATGTATTAGTCTTCTTGCTTTTATAATATCGTTTAAAAAAAGTTTATCAAGATACACGCTTTGACTCACTAGCCTGGCCCAAAGGCAAAAGTCTGTGCAAGAGAATGACATGTCTTATAAACTGCGCCATAAATAATTTAAGCCTATAATTGTATGACTTTATTGTCTTGTATTCAGTGTCAGGCCTATGCCAATACCTGAAGAAGTACCGTAACAGCTTACATTTTACCAACAGTAGCCTAATACAGAGATTGAGAAAGCAGGCATATAACCTACTACATCAGTCCCGGTCCCTTACCTCAATTGGTCCCTCTCTTTGGAATGCGCTTTCTCCATCTACTCGCTCTCGAATTCTAGCTAGTAACCTCTCTTCCACCTTTGCTTTTCTCAAAACCTTTTTCTTCTCTTTGGCCTTGCGCACTGGGAGCGCCTCTGAATGGTTCACCCTATGAGAGGTGCTTTATAAATGTTTGAATACAATACAATACACCTATAAGGTATAGCCTTAGCTTAACTCTTAACTCCAGTGTATATAGTAAACCATAGCCGTGCACTCGACAGGCCAGTGCATAGCAGGGTTGTCGTTTACTTCCCAGCTTCCTTTCGTAGGAATCTCAACTGCTTGTTAAGAGAGGCTTGAGCAAGTGAATAAACAACTCGCCCACGGTCATTACACGGTGTCCGCTCAGCTGACTAGAACCTGCAATCTTTGAATTACAGACAAAGCGCTCAGTGGATTAGCTAGCAGTGCCTGTGCGGACCAGTAACGCATTACGTTTAGTCATTTTGGAGAACCCAGTGTAAATAGCCATAGGTGCTTTCTCAGCCCGCTTTAAAACAATTCCAAAGTACATGTATGGCAGTCTCATGAAAGACTGTTTTTGTTTTGAACTAAAGGCAGACATGAGAGGTGACATCTGTAGTTATAGGATAAGATAAGATGAGATGAGATAAGATGAGATGGACATAATGATAATAATTATGAGATCAGATGCGATGAGATGAGGTAAGTCTACGAACGATTAGATAGGATAGGATTGTATCATATATCATATCATAGCAGATCATATCATTTCAGATCATATCATGTGTCATATCATAACACATCATATCATATATCATGTCGTATCTGTATCATGTATCATATCATAGCATAGCAGATCAGATGGCTTAGAATATCAACGCGACTGACAGCCCGCCATTCCTTTGGAGTTTTTTTTACATCGGCACTTTAGAAATCCACATATAGGCCTAGGCCTACGTGACGACAAGATTAAGTTAAAAAGTGTCGTATTACTGGATTGTTGTAGTCGAGACTTTAATCGATAATAGGATTATGGTGATCAAGTTGGCCATAAATCTAAGTTACGCGTGATGTCAAACAGACGCCAAATTTAATTATTTCATCACGAGTCGTCACTGAGTTCATCTAAGTTCAATTGAATTCATCTGCGGGTTATTGTTCGCACAGTTCAACAGTCACGTGTCACACTGCATACTGACGATACCGCAGATACAGCAGACCGACCACCTGCTTATCTTTAACTCTTTTACGACGATCTGTATTGATTTCCTAGTCGCTTCAGTACACTTTCGTCGTTAAAACGTTAAACATAAACCATGAGATTGTGTCACCCAGTACAATCCCCAGTCTCGTAAGCCATTTTTGGGTTCTAAGGGCGTTTGTAATCTGCAGTCCAACCAGTTCGATTTCATCGTGCAATGTAAATGTTATTCGCGTTTGGAGAGCTTTCAGCCAATCTACAAAAGTAAGTAGAAAATTTAGTCAAAGCTCGCTTGCAAACGTTAGCTTCAGTATCTCATAAAGTACGTAATTATATAATTAGCAATGATACCAATCTGTATATTCTACTATTTTCTTCTAGCATCGCCACCATCACCACTACCACCACAACCACCATCACCACCACTACCAGTGTTGCAACTATACCACCATCATATCTTCTTTGCCTGCGTCGTCGTCGTCATCATCATCATCATCATCGCCATCATCATCATTGTTGTTGTTGTTGTCGTCGTCGTCTTCATCATCATCATTTCAGTGGCAAGTCACTGGGGAAGAAGTGTCCTACCAAGCAAACCTTTCATGGCTCTGCCACACGTAATTAATCCTGGTATGGTTGTCGCGGTTGGTTTGTTGAAGATTAGGGTCGGCGTTTGATGGGTACATGGATCTGCATTTGTGGATTATTTAGATGGGTGAATTGTGAGTGGGTGAGTGAGGAGTAAACGTACTAAGTCTGTATGGCTGTCAGTCAACCACTCAATCACCATCCCAACCAAACAGGCTAATCGATGAGTCATTCAGTGAGCCAGGCATTCGTTCATTTAGTAATTCAGTGAGTCAGTCACTCAGTCAGTTACTCAGTCAATCAGCAAGTTAGTCAGTTAGCCAACTTTAATATAATAATAGGAATTGAGCGTCAGCCAGTCAGTCAATCCCTCAGGCACTCAGTCAGCCAGTCAGTCAATCTGTCATTATTTTTAGTAAGTCAGTTATTCAGGTAATGCGCGGATATGAATTGAAGATGGTTATGGAAGATTTCTAAGCGTTTTTGCTACCATTATAAGGATGACTGATTCATTATTTTCAGAATGGCCAATGGACTTAGGCTGGCGATTTTCTTGATTGCCTTTCTGACTGCGCTTACCGACGGCATCAGAACCGGTGAGAACTAAAAGCATCTAGCCATAGTCACTCTTTTGTAAGTCTCGTCCAATATCGGAGAAAACGTTTTCACTGTAGGCTATGCATAGGAATATTACGCAGACAAGACTTGAAGGGATGCATGGTTGTAACTGCCGGTTTCTTTACAGGCTTTAGAGATCTAAGTGCCAGTGTTCGATGATTCGTAAGCCTACGCAACCACGTTCAATCGGCCGGCTTCTTCCGGTTCCACTGTGGGTTATGTTGTACCACTTGTGGCCACATCTGAGCCGAGTGCTGGTCCAACGAACGTGAATGTCGGGTTCACAGCTAAGCTGATTAACTCCAGGCATTTTAGTTATTGGCATTCGATTATTAGTGTTCATCATGTGCATGCATGCATTCAGAGAAGCAAATTTGACTTCATTTCAGCCTTAGCTTAAGTCTATAGTCTGTAATTGAGCTCTGCTATAGAATGTTGTGCTAGAATGTTGAATGCGAAGGCTGGATTAACTGCTGTACATCGTATACAGTAATAATACAATACAACTGTATATGATATTGCCCTCCTTCCAAAGTTCAGAGGCGTACACGACCATACGACAGAACATCGATGACGCAGAGCAACTGTGAGCGCAAGACTTGCTCAAGGTCACAGTAACTGCCTCGACCGAGGTTCGAACTCGTATTCTTTGCATTACAGGCCGAGCGCTCTAACCAATCGGTCACCGTGACTTAACCTACATCAACCAGTCTGGCCTTCAGTCGACAGATTTAGCATCCCAGCAAAAGGTTCTTGGAGACAATTGGAAAGAAGAATATTGATGAAACCACTGCAACGAAATGAAGACAAAGTGCGACATCGATAAAAGTCTCCTCGCCAGTCGCCATCAACATTCAGGCGCTAAATAAACCCATCAATCTTCTGCCGTTAAGAAACCTTGACGCAAACAGAGATTAGCCTACTTAATGCAGCACTCACAAAATAAGCGCCATCTACTGATGGATGCTTTGTCGCCGAATACTAGTGCTATATAAGCACATAGATAAGCTCCATGCATCTGAGAAATTTATAGGCTTTTGCCTTTAAGCAACAATAGAGAATCTGTTGTCTAACTCTTAACATTGGCGCTCACAAATGACGCTGGAAAGCATATTGAAAGTAGCGGACTAAGCTTACTTAAACTGCTCTCTAAATAACCGTTTTTCAGCAGCCATTATAATCTGACATTTATAAAGCGCCACTTCAAGATTAAACTCATCAGCGAGAGCGAATAACATGTAACACTTTATGTGAACCTAAAGGCATCAGCAAAACGTATATGTATGCCCTTATTTATATATCTGTGTATATATATTATGTGCCAACGTGTGTGTGTGTGTGTGTGTGTGTGTGTGTGTGTGTGTGTGTGTGTGTGTGTGTGTGTGTGTGCGTGTGTGTATGTGATTGCGCAAGACTACACTGCAGTGAGGCATATGTGCAATGTATTTTTGTAGCGCCTTACTACTTCGGTATAACAGACATGAACTGCTTGCGGAAGGGTCGGACCGCTCGTAGCCCTGCCGCACCCAAACGTCCTCTGGGTGACTTCGTCCAGCGCTGGATCTACTATCGCGGCTACTACATCGAATGCGGCATTGGGTCAGTGCTCGAAGGTCAACAGTACAAGGCAGTCGTCAATCCGTTTCCCGCCGGATTCAACCGGTGCTCGCAGGTGCGCGAGAGTCGCCCCGCCGGGTTCTCAATCGTCTCGCTTGATTGCATGCGTCGCTGTGTGACCAGGTACCACGATGCTCACGGCTCCTACAACTTCCTGCTGCAAAACAGCAACCAGTGTGCAAACAACTTCGCCAAAGTGCTGTTCGAAGGTGCCAAAAGTGGCAAGTGTCCAGATTGGTGCTTCGACTTTGATGAAAAGTGAAGGCGTGCACGAGTCATGCGTTGTCTTGGATTTCAAGGGCATCGTTTGATGTTAGCCTTAATTGCAATGTTTTAAAAGTCGTTCACACATATAAGGCGCTAGAAAACGTTCCGGTAAGACGTTCAGTTATGAAGCCCAATGCCCATACATTTGTGTACATAAACACACAATGTGTCACGCATATATACATGTATTCATATACACGTGCATAGGCCTACATGTACTCAAACAAACTTAATATGCATGCATATTATTAACTGTAATGTTTTAAATCCTATATTTAGATTAATGCATAAATTAGATCGGTAATAGGCCTATCTTAGTTGAAAATGATTCCGTTTCGAAATATAAATCGCATTTAATATTATACATCAGAGGTGTCAAAGAGCTGGTTGTTTTTTGACCCGCGGAGCTTAGCCTTAATGCAAATTTGAGAATAAAAATTCAAATTTGTAATTTTAAGGCTTAATGAGTCTTATGTGATGTTCGTGACTGATGAGAAAGATCGAAATTAAGGATTTTTAATTCTAATTTGACTGTTTGTATAATAAAAAATGCACCATTTAGGCCTAAGATTTAGTTTTGCTAAAACATTTTCTAGGGACGGGCTCACCGAGCACATCCCAGATCCCTACCCCTCCACTTTTCTCAGGCGCCTTCTGCACCCTGACTCGCCACTTGCTGGAAAAGATTACCACTGACCCGCCATTAAAAAGGTTTGACACTTCTGTTATATTCATATTCTGTTGGAATTATATAGAGGTGTCCCTACTTAGCGGGATCTTTGATCCCTTCAGGGCCTTCCCTTGTGGCATTCAACAATCCATACTTAAAAGTGCAATCTGATGTAATATTATTGTTTATTGTTGCTTGGCTACAAATAAACGATTGATTGATTGATTGATTTATACATAAACCCCCAATTATTAACTTTTTATACTATATTTCCTGTTTAAATTTCATATCCAACCTTTATGTTTAAACGGATGCTTAATTTGAGCACATACCGCTCTCTGACCGTTTCCTAGTTAAGCTTAAATGCACTTAAGCTTCAATACAGTAATGGTGCTTAATGGCGCCGTTTTATTGATGCGCTATATCATTGATCCTGTCTGGCAGCACTCTGGCTGTTGTCATAAAACTGGAATAAAATTCCGAACACCGAGTACCACAAAAATCGGTAACTATTAATTTATTCAGGATGTGCGCTTATAAGTCGTTGTCAGTCTTTCGCTTGTACCGCTTCAGTTAGTCATTTTTATTGTTCTTTATTGCTGTTGTTATTTCTTTCTGGCTTTATTGTTCATTCTTCTTGCTTTCTGGCTTTGTATCTGTTTTCTTTTCCTTCCGTCGATTCTTCCTTCTTTCTTTTCGATTTCCTTTCGTTCTTCTTCCTTCATTTACGTAAAATATTTCCTGTGACTGTCCGAATTGCTTGATTCATTTGCGCTTCTCTTTTGCTCTTCTTTCTTTCGTTTGGTTTTTTCTTCTGAATGAATTCTTCTTCATTACTATCTTTCTGCTTTAATTCTTCTCTCTCTCTCTCTCTCTCTTTCCTTCGATCGTTCTTTAGCTCTTCATTTGTTTCTCTGTCTTCTTTCTTACTTCATTTTTGCCTTTTCTTCTATCTTTCAGTTGTAAATGTAAAATCTGTATTATATTTCTTTCTGTCTGTCTTACATCCTTGCTTTGAATTCTTTCTTTCCGTATTCTAGTACTGGTGTATGATGTCCAAAAATATTGATTGGTAAGCGACCATTTTCGGTCTTTCGGTTCCAGTAGTGCCTCTTGCGTATAGTCTGGATAGCCAATTGCAGATAGGCTAGAACGACTCAACTTGTATGCATGACACATGCTAAACTCCATTCTTTAAATATGACATCACCAAAATCTAGGCCTTTCATAGACAACAAACGTAGCCGGTTTATCGAGATAATGAAAGAATCTTTACTGCGGGTTTCCAATATAAAGCTACTACACAGGAAGATTTATGCTGCAGATTTGTGTTTATCTATCAATACATGGAGTCGCAATGTCCCGCAGTATTCGACTTTTAATGCTATAACAAGTTTACAGACATTAAAATCGGTGGCTAATAAACGTATAAATATGCCTGACAAAGCTACTAAACAGAAAGATATATTCCGGTGTGTTGGCCTACATTCAGAGAATTGATCGACCTGCTATGGTAATCAGACCGGATAGTCTAGCTGGCATGGGAGTCTACCATATAGGAGTCTACCATGGCAGTCTTAGCCAGTCTACCATTAGAGTCTACCATGGGAGTCTACCATAGGAATCTACCATGGGAGTCTACCATTATTAGAGTCTACCACGGAAGTCTGCCGTGTCTGCATCCACAGTCACTGTCTCTCAATACAACCGTATTCATGTGTATCTCTGTAAAACATTTTCATCACACTATGCTTCGTAATAAAAGTATCCGCGTTTTCATCTACACTTCTGAAAACTATTGCAGTTAGTCTGAACCATATAGAACCGTTTCTTCATTCGGTGCTTCTCCTATATCTAATAGCAACAGTGGTTTGAAAGTTGGCCTGCATGGCACGATAACTGAATGCCTTGATACCGTATTACGACGTTACTTTGTGAGAAGAAAAAGCCATAACTTTTCCACCAATTCATAGTGAATCTGTCCGCTATAGGATGGAATTCCAGTTTCCAACTCGAGTTACCTTATGGAGTTATGTCTAGTTTTCGTAATTAGGTCGAATAATTATAGCTAGCCGGTCAGAAACATACGAACATACAGACAGGCACACAGAAAGGCATAAAGACGGATAGAAAGAGAGAGAGACAGACAGACAGACAGACAGACAGAGAGAGACAGAGATGGTGAGAGACAGAGATGGTTTCTGATTTCTGATTTCGTATTCGACTTCGGAACTGGCGTATACGAACAGCTGCTTGCGACGAAGCTGCCTCTGAATAGATTCTATTGATTTTTCAAACGGAAATAGATGGCGCTACCATTAATGGCGTCGACCATTGAACCAGAGAATCCATCTCGCGATTGCTGGTGTCATGAAGTCTGGCGCCCACCACCACCACCAGAGCCTCCGACACTAACACCACCACCACCACCACCACCACCACCTCACCACCACCACCACCACCACCACCACCACCACCACCACAGCGGCAGCATCAGCAGAATAACTTGTGGTCGCCTTAAAGTTATGTCTGCCAAGAGCAGCCACCACATCTCAAAGCGTTCGCAACAATAACCTGCCCTTTAATAAATAAAAAACGATCGCGAGTTAAGACGAGACATTCGTATGGCTTTCTTCATTCAACACAAGCATCCACATGTATGCATGCATAATACAATTTGACAGAAATTGATGCATACTTGCATACACAAATATATACACTCATAAATAAATACATGCATATATGTGGGTGTATGCATGTATTTGTTTATGTATGTATTAGGGCTGCGGATTTTAACGATTAATTAATCGATTAATCGTTAACAATTTTAATCGATTAATTTCAGCTTGTTCGATTAATTTTCGATTAATTTGCTGTTATTTTATTACGTCAACCGACCTCATTTTCGGAATAGACAATATGGCGAACATTGAAAATGTAAGCGATCATTTTGCATTTAAGGTAAATGCTGAGGGAAAAGTCGAAGATGGCGAAATGATTGAAGATTTTTCTAGATAAGGTAGTTACTACTGACTACATTTCTCAGTTTGACAATTTAGCATGTCGAATGATTGAAGGATTTTTGCAGTGTATAGGCTACAGTCTAAACAGTTTTTCACGCTTTATGTAATATGACCAAATTAATCGAATTTAATCGATTAATTTCGATTAAATTTTGGAGATTAATTGATTAAAATTATTTTAATCAGTACCAGCCCTAGTTTGTATATATTTATTATGCAAGTATGCATCTATATCTGTCCAATTTTACGGTATGTATGTCTATATACATAAATATTTGTGTATGTGTATATAATGTAGGCCTATATATTTATATGTGTGGGTATTTATATATGTATGTATGTATGTATTTATGTATTCGTGTATGTATGTATGTATGTATAAAGTCATGTATACAAGTAATCAATAATACCTACCATTCATCACCAGACAATGCGTCGGTGTCTACCTTCTGGTCACACTGTTTCGACAGAGCTGGGCTTGCTCAGAGCTGGAGCGTAGGCAGTCGGAGCAGAGTGGGAGCAGAGAGCGACCAAATGAAGCAGAATGGGATTGCGCATATAGTACAAAACGAACCATTCACTCAGCCATCATCATAGTCGACCATACACTTGTAATTAAATGACCGAAAAGGCGATAGTGCCGCCACCACCGCCCTGACCTGACGAACGCAAAGAGCCACAGCGCACCTGCAAATGGCGGACGATTCGATTGATCGTCTCTGACATGTCTGGCCCCATCCTGGGGTCACAGAGGTCAACTGTAGCCTTAATAAGACATATTATGGATTCGCAGTTGGACGGATCCATTCTCACACTTGTCCTGTATTCATGTTGCATGCAATGTACAGCCGCAGCAGGTCCAGTATTGACAATGAGATGAGAATGAATTCTCCCTCTGTGTTTATGGCGATTATCAGCTTCCTGTGTTTGCCAAGGAACCAACTTGAACGGAATGCATAGCTACAGGTTCCTCGCATGTTTAGGAGGCATATGCCAATACAATACAATACAATACCATATGATAGAATGCAATGGAGTACAATATTATGCAATGCAATAATGCAATACAATACAATACAATGCAACAAATAGAATGCTAAATAGCACAGTACTGTAGCCTGCATTGCAGTTCAGTGACAATGCAATTTCAGTGCAACGCAATAGAATGCGATGTAGCATAGTAAGGACTGTAAGGTGCTGCGCAGTAGGCCTACAAATTACAATGCTCTTGTTTCCATAAATCAGCAAGGATGGGCTCCCAAGTACCTTTTTGATCTGCTGACGCGCAAGCCCATCTCTGCTTTTTCTCTTCGTCCTCTCTCTAAACTGGTTTTATATCTTTGTCCCTCGGGCAAGGACTGCTATGACCCAACATCGCGCCTTTGCTTTTGTTGGTCATTCCTCTTACAATGACCTTCCCCCTCTTTATGCTCTAAGATTTCAACTGGCCACTGCTTGAAGACTTTTTATTCCCTCGGAGTTGTCACGCTGAGAGCGCTTTCTGAATAGCTTATACTGTAAGAGGCGCTTTACAAATTTTCAAATACAATAGAAATTATACAATCCAAAACCAAACATTACAATAGAATGCAATGCCAGTGGTAACTCGGAAGTTTTGTTTCTATAAGAATTATTCAGGAATATTGTAACTTTCCTATACACCAAACAATATTGTTCCAAACTAATGCATGTAGGGCCCTATACATGTTCCAGATTCTGGAATTCTCCACAGAGCCGGAATATTAATGAGATTCTGCGGACTTATCAGTTTCTACGAAATCTTAACAGAATCTTTATCCTTTACACATTCTTTAGAGAGTCTGAACATTATCTACACATTCTGAACATTTTCCTGGAGAACTGATCAAAATCTGAATAATCAATTTTTTCCGCTGTTCCTGTATAATGCAGAACGTTTGATTTAAATTGAGAATTTTCTCCAGATTCTCATAAAATTTACCGCATCTTCGCTGCTCAGCAACCTTCACAGAACTGAACCCGTGCCAAAGAGGCATTTGAAACAACGAAATAACAATCGTTAGAAGCAGGCGATAGTTGAACGTGTTAAGGACAACCGTGCACGAATTGTCTCCCGGTTTCTTTATAAGCCAGAGGCTGTGACGAAGTGGCCGGCTTGAGAAGGGTTGTCTGGTGGGATGCCAGTGCAGCTGCTGAGGCAGAGGAGATGAGGCTGTCGTAAGTGATGATGGCGGCAGAGGTGAGGAGGAACGGAATGGTTCCGCAGGTGATGCCATAGGTCCAAGAGAAGAACCACTGCGTCCGGTTGAAGCGCAGACGGTAGAGGTCCTTCTCCTGAAGGAACATCGCCGGAAACAGAACGACGACCACCGACATCATTATGACTATAAACCAAACAACATACATGCATAGGAGTTTCAATTCATACAAGACAAAACTTAAATGGCGCTATATTAAGTGCTATATACCATACTACTACTACTATACTACTACTACTACTACTACTACTACTACTACTACTACTACTACTACTACTACTACTACTACTACTACTACTACTACTACTACTACTACTACTACTACTACTACTACTACTACTACTACTACTACTACTACTACTACTACTACTACTACTACTACTACTACTACTACTACTACTACTACTACTACTACTACTACTACTACTACTACTACTACTACTACTACTACTACTACTACTACTACAGCTACGGTACTCTACTACTACTACTAATACTACTACTTCTAGGATACCGCTGCATTTGTTGAGCATGATTTGTTGATACGGCGCTGACAGGCGTAATGAAGTAGAGACGACTCGAATGGGGATAGTAATTGGATTGGTGGCCACTCAGCCCTCCCTCCCCTATCTTTTATTAGTCGATAAATGCATATCAACGCAAGTTGGAGGGTTAGAAAAGTGGTTTGTCATCGGATTGCTTTGGTTGTGTTTGCGCCTCAGTCGAATGATCTTTGACCACAGGACGGAGGTTTGAACAGAGTCGTTTGATTGCTCTGGTCGTGCTTTTGCGTCCGTCAAATGACCTTCACATGACCTTCAGATGATGAGTTTCCGCTGACGCATATAAACGAGATTATATGGGTTTGTTTAATTAAGACTAAGTATCGACTGGTTGTAATTTAGCGGGATCCATGATCCCTTCTGGACCTCGTGTAACCAGTAGGCCTACATATCAAATCATTGCCTTATTGTTTCATTTTTGTTGTTGTTCTCTTCTTATTATTGGTTACATAAATAAATGACTGATTGAAATTATTAATTGATTAAATTAGATGATTTTGTTGTCTGTAGTGCTATTTTAGTTAGAGATTTTATCTTCTTTTGTTAATGTGATTCTTTTGATGGATCCGTCTTATCCGTCTTGGTTTTGGTTTTGTTTGTTGTTTGTTTTTTGAGCCCAAGGCTTACTCTACTCTAAGTATAATTGACTGTCTTTCTTTCCCTATCTGTATTTTTTACATGTTTAGGTGTCCCTATTTAGCGGGATCCATGATCCCTTCTGGGCCTCCTTGTAGCCAGTACATGTCAAACCGTTGCCTTACTGTTTCATTGTTCGTTTTTTTCTCTTCTGATGGTTACAGAAATAAATGATTGATTGATTGATCAACTCAACCTTGACACTGCTTGGTGACCTTGAAGCCATGCATCGACTTTAACTCAGACACGCCGTATAACGTAGAAATAGATCATGCATGGAGCTTCATCTGAAAATTATATCCTACGCGTATATCGTATAATTATAGTATATACATACAGATATACATACACACAAACGTGCATAGACAGATAGGCTATATATATATATATATATATATATATATATATGTATATACACACATATATAGCATGCCTATATGTTTTACGCGTTGTATAATTATATATACAAAAAGAGGCTATAGATATTCTACACACATAGTCGCATAAATACGCGTATTGGCTGCATATAAATATTTGTGTACATAGACGCGTGTATGTTTTACAAACGACCGATAGAGAGCTGCAGCGCCGGAAAGGGATCGCCGATCATGGCTTGTCCTCTCTTCACGCCTCTGGAGCTTATCCCTGTTCCACGTGACTAAGCAGGGACGATTGATGACATCCAGCATCGGGTGTTTATCTCGACCAGCATCAGCAGCTAATGCAGTGCCAGTCAGAACGAAATCTATGGAAAACTGTTTCGTATGCAGATGGAATATTTGCCTCTAACTTCGTCTATTATGGCGAGAAGACTCGGCGTTCTTTTCGTCTATTATATTATAGGACGTCGATTGAAAACATGCGAATCTGTGGTTGGGTAACATCTGAGCTATACGTAATGCATCTGTTCATCCATCCATCCATCCATCCATCCATCCATCCATCCATCCATCCATCCATCCATCCATCCATCCATCCATCATCCATCCATCCATCCAATCCATCCATCCATCCATCCGTCCGTCCGTCCATCATGTCCATCCATGTCCATCCATCCATCCATCCGTCCATCCGTCCATCCATCCATCCATCCATCCATCCGTTCGTCCGTCCAATTCTGATTCATTAATCTGTCCATCTATGTCATCCGTCCATCCATCCGTTCATCCATCCATCCAGTCCCATCCATCCATCCATCATTCATCCATCCATTCATCCATCCATCCATCCATCCATCCATCCATCAGATCGATCCATCCATCCATTCCATCCATCCATTCAATTCCATTATCCATCCATCATTCATCCATCAGATTATCAAGGTCATCCATCCATCCATCCATCCATCCATCAAATCATCCAATCATTCCATCCATCCATCCATCCATCCATCAATTCATCATCATCCATCCATCCATCCATCCATCCATCCATCCATCCATCCATCCGTCCATCCATCCATCCATCCATCCATCCATCCATCCATCCATCCATCCATCCATCCATCCATCCATCCATCCATCCATCCATCCATCCATCCATCCATCCATCCATCCATCCATCCATCCATCCATCCATCCATTCATCCATCCATCCATCCATCCATCCATCCATCCGTTCATCCATCCATCCATCCATCCATCCATCCATTCATCCATCCATCCATCCATCCATTCATCTGTCCATCCACCCATCAATTCATCAACTACATTGTCTCAAAATTCATACAATTGCTTTGTAATCTAACAATTGCGGTTTCAAATCAGCTTATCAGACACCGAGAAAGAACCTTGGACAAGTTATTCCTCCTGGAACAAGTCGCCTAGGCCTATAGCAACCTGCGACATGAACTCATCAGTCGAGGTCCTTCTGCCTCTTTTCCACAAACGCTCGAAGACTCGAAGAATGTTCGTGGTTTCGTTGTGTTAGGTTGGGAGTGACTCTGATGAGTCTCTCTTGAAGTGGCGCTATATAAATTACCATCTTGATAACTTATATATATTATATAATTTATAATTACAAATTCCAATTACATATGTGCCTTGGTCACAAAGCAGTATAATTTGACACTGACGTCAGCTGAGAAGTGAATGGCAAGTTCTTCCACCGTTCCACGCACTGGGTTTGTGTTCAGGACTCTATAGGATTCATTCACTGCCAGCTCAAACGACTTTCAACAGGATATGAGTGTCTTCTCCACGTCATAAGAGATGACAAGAGAGAGTTTTTCCTGTTGACTTTATTACATATTAAGTATGCAGTCAAGTAAACATGATAAGCCCGTTTGGAAATTAATCAACTTTCACTGACAGTTTTCTCATTGGATATGTGACAACACTGCAATTCAAGTCTGCCATGAAGTCTGACCGTTAGGGGTCTAATAATAGCCTGAAATGTGCATCCATCATTTCACACGGTGCATGTCACGACCTCTAGATATATTGGTAACCATTCGCATGGCCTCAGCTCTGGTACCGCAATAGAATAGATGATACACAGATGTATAAAGCCCATCAATATGAACGTTAAGAAGAAGAGAAGGGACTCACTGCTCGCCACGAGAAGACAGACGACGACAGCGTTTGTGCAGCAGAGGAGGAGGCCACGACCCGTTGCCCGAAGACAGAGGAGGGACCCGGTCGGAGGCGGCGGCGGAGGCGACGATCGTCGGCCTCTGGGGAGAAGGTTGGTGGCTAGGACGAAGACGATCAGCAGATTGAAGACGAAAGTCAGACAACACAACACTCGACAGACGAACATCCACGCTATGTCCACAAAACAGATGATAACAGAGACTTAGACAGTGGAGCTATACGCAAATACATCTGTACATCCATCCATGCATTTCATCCATCCATCCATCCATCCATCCATCCATTCATTCATCCATCCGTCCGTCCATCCATTCCATCCATCCATCCATCCATCCATCCATCCATCCATTCATCCATCCATCCATCCATGCATCCATCCATCCATCCATCCATCCATCCATCCATCCATCCATCCATCCATCCATCCATCCATCCATCCATCCATCCCACACCACCCACCCATCCATCCATCCATCCATCCATCCATCCATCCATCCATTCATTCATCCATCCATCCGTCCATCCGTCCATCCATCCGTCCATCCATTTCATCCATCTATCCCCATTTCATCAATCCATCCACCCATCCAATTTCATCCATCCATCCATCCATACATACATAGATACATAAATAAATACATGCATAGGCCTACATATACATACATACATACATACATATATAAAAACATAATAATAATAATAATAATAATAATAATAATAATAATAATAATGATAATAATAATAATAATAATATCTTTTCTTTAATTTAGCGCCTGACAAACGCACTGCGCTGTACATTTACACGTTATGCAATTGAAACAATCTTAACTAGTTAACTTCTAACAGAACAGACAGCTTGTATATGCCCTCCAGAAATTCGCGATTCTGCGCCGCGCAATTTGCGCGCAAAAATCTAACTATCGCGCAATGGCGCAAAAATTAGGAATGTGCGCAATTTTCGCGCAAAATACGAGAACAGATCGCTGTTTTCTTCACTTTATTCGTAATTTTGTGTTCGTAATTTGCGCAATCGGACTTTAAATAACTAAAAATCCACTGCGATGCGAGGTAAATTCAACACAGCAACCACAGCGTCGATCTAAATATAGATGTCGATGGTCGGGCGACAGTTGAAAAAACCACGGAATGGGACTAATAGTATTGAAGTTATAGAGGAATTAGTAGTTAAGGAATATGTTTCTGTTTTTAATGGACAGACTCTTAGTCTCAAAAATTCTAAAACTTGACTGCGACAAAATTCGTTAGAGTACATGTGTGCCCAAACTGCCTCAAAGCAGTCAAGCAACAGCGTGCGTGACCCTTCGCATAATTATGTGTCAGCTTGTTATCGAGCACATGAATTCATAGACGTTACATACGAAGATTAAGGGGTAAACTTGCGCTTTAGGGGTCCCGATTTTGAAGATTTTCTAATGACAAACCCTAACCCTGACCCTAACCGACCCTCACGACGCTTAACCTGACCCTAACCGACCCTCACGACGCCATTAGTGCTAAACTTCTTCCATTGAAATAGGCTGATTATAATACATACTCCCCTCGAATATGGGTGTCATTATTCGGGACCCCTAAAGCGCAAGTTTACCGATTAAGGGCTACCATCCTGGTGACTGATCATACAAGAAACTCGTCAGTCAGTGTAAAAATTCTGCAAGCAACAGTAATTATTAGGAAGCCAAACTATACACTAAATAACGAAAACACTGTTAAATACTTTGGTCACTGATTCACGCACAAAATAACGTACTTATACCAATTTTTACTTTGCGCAAAATTCGCGCAAAATTCGCGTTTTTGCCGCGCAATTTTTTTTAATTTCTTGGCGCAAATTTCTGTGGGGCCTACTTGTAATACACTGACGCTAATAGCAGCCTACAAAGCAAATCCGCCCTAACGGGGCTCGAACTCGGTACCTCTCGCACTCTTCGCCAGATGTTATCCAACGCGCCACCGGACCCCCCACATACACACATACATATATACAAACATACACATGCATACATACACACATACATACATACATACAAACACACACACACACACACACACACATTACCAACAGCCCATGCGTGACAGATAGACGTATAGGTCAATGTTGATGTTGAAAGAAATCATGTAGCTCTTCATCCGTTGGCGTGCTTATAGCTTCCGATACAGAGCCAAATGTCCATTTCGTTTGATGTTGACTTATGCTCTCTTCCTATCGGCAACGGAGTCTGCAGGGAGACATTATAAACATGACAATGCTGTTCTTTATGGAGGAGTGTGGCTGACCATTTAGGATGCTCCTGTGTTCAACGTGGGTCTGTATAGGTCAGCGTTTATACGATAGGCCATAGTCGCCTTAGGGGTCTATACTGGTCTAAAAAAGGAATGCAATCAGTGATTGGCGTTCGTCTGCCTTTCTTCCGCTTAGTTAGGATGGATTGGAAAAGTTATGTATGGTGGGGATCAATTCTCATGAACCGAGGGCGACGATTTAATTTGCAAATGGCGCTATAAAATTGGGACGAAGAGACAGGAGAGATAGATAGGATGCAAATCAAAGAGAATGAGAGAAAGAGACACAGATACACAGAGAAACAGACAGAGACAGAGAGAGACAGACAGAGAGCTGAAGGGAAGGAGAGGACGAGAAGAGAGACGGAACCATAGAAGCAGACAGGAAAGGCATAGATTAAAAGACAGATCAAGAGAGGAAATCGAATTAGAGAGGCGGACTAAAAAGCATCGATATGGAGATGGAGAGAGCGAAAAGGATATGGACAGAGAGTAGAGAGATAGAAAGAGAGGAAGAAAAAGAGATTTAGATAAACAGAGACAGACACACAGACAGATAGTATATGTGTCTGCATGTGTGCCTGTCTGACTGGTCCAAATCTATACATATATATTATCAAATTATGCTGCTCCACAAGGCTGCCCTGTTATACTATGACTAGAAGACTCTGTGTTGAAAAAAATTGAAGAGATCTGAGCATGTTTAGAGGTCGCTAGGTTTTGACACTTTTTGTAGAAATTGCAGAAATTGCGCATCTGACGCGTTAATAGCTTCATTATGAATTAAAATAAGCAGACAGACAGACCAGATATATATATATATATATATATAGATAGAGACATATATATAGACAGAGACAGAGACAGAGAGAGAGAGAGAGAGAGAGAGAGAGAGAGAGAGAGAGAGAGAGAGAGAGAGAGAGAGAGAGAGAGAGAGAGAGAGTCAGGCACACATGCAAAAGCAGAGTCGTAGTGAGACAGAAGGGCAGGCAGGACAAAGAGACAAAGACTACAATTCGTCGTCGATTTTAGGAATGTCCAGAAAGACACATATGCAAAAGAGACCTGTATCGCAACGGACGTAAAGACGTCATTGCTCAAGCGCTGTGTGGCAGCACAATGAATATTCATAGAGCTATCAGCAACTGCAGTCGCTTTAAGCGATTAACCTGCGTTGCTGTACAGATGACCGTACATTTCCCCAATGCAGGCAAATGCTAATTCTGCGTAGAATCTCACTTTTCAGCTGAAGCAAAGAAAAACACAGATGAACGAAGCTCAGTGCATGGTGCTTAAGTCTGCACTTTTGTATAACCTTACTCCAACAGTCTCAGAGGTCAGAAGCAAAAGCAGCAGCAGCAACAACAGAAACAGTAGCCGAATGGTTAGAAAAGAAGAAGACGACGACGAAGAGGCAGAAGAAGAAGAGGAGGAGGAGGAGGAAAAGGAGGAAGAGGCGGAGGAGAGGAGGAGGAGAAAGAGGAGAGGAGGAGGAGGAAGAGGAGGAGAAGAGGAGGAGGGAAGAAGAAGAAGAAGAAGAAGACGAAGAAAAAAGAAGAAGAAGAAGAAAGAATTTAATGTGTGTGAATAGGTTTCTCATCGCAGCCTGATACTGTCTCGATCATTTTGAACTCAGGTATGATCTACGTTGACATGGATTGAGTCCTTTCTCGGCATAATACCACAATATTTAAAATCAGTTCTTATTCCCCAGACTTATCATTATTCAATGAGGTCATCTGATCATCTTTGTCTGGTCATACCAAAATCAAGAACTGTTCTTGGCAAACGAGCTTCTTCAGTATCTGGACCTACTTTTTGGAACTCTCTTCCTGTGTCTGTACGCTGTGCTCAGTCGCTTGGGTCATTTCGTTCGCGGCTGAAAACTTACCTCTTTCAAATTGCTTATCCACCGTAGGCTGTCTCTCTGTCTCTTACGGACTGATCTTTTGGATGTTGACCTGATTACGGCTTGGTTTTAGTGTGCCATCGGTTGATGCCTTGTGCATTAAACACCGGCGCAATAGAAGTTGCTAATTACATTACATTACATTACATTACATATACCCTCTGTGTGGGGAGATGGGTTTAGAACTCAGCACGTCTTGGACCATGTCGGTTGTACTGATTCTGTTTCCAGTTTGATGTTTACTATCACTGCTTAAGTACCGTACATCTTTTTATGGCTGGTATATATATGCCACATAGAAAGAAGTGCGTTCCTGTTTGGTGACACCATCTTCGCTTAGCGTAGGAACTTAGAAGTTTAGTCATCGGGTGTCATTGGCGCAGGATGGTTTCCAGTGTCCTTGCACTTCCCTGGCTACAGCTTTCCTGTCATCCAGACTGGTCGATTCTTCCACAGATTCACGGTATGATGCCATGTAAAAACCATTGGCAGGTAGAATTCCAGGATTTAACATCCTGACAACACCCTTATTCATAGGCAATTACAACGGTAAAAACCACTTGTCGCGAGGGTTAAGAACTTAAGAGTGATCTCAGTACTTGAAACAGTCCGACATGGCATTTTAAACGACTTTATTTGCCGTTGATGCAATATAGTGCGGCTGCTTCTGCTATTAATAAACCGCCCGGCCTCTCTCGAACCCATGGCAAAAGACCGGACACTTCTATTCGCTGGCGCTCCGGACGTAGTCTGATATGGGACGATACGATGACAGACACTTCTGGCGGTTTACACTGTCTTGCCAACAACTACAGTTGCTGCTGCGCCGCAATGAATGAATGAATGAATGAACTGCTAGGAATATTAAAATACAGCGCACTCCTCGGAAATATGACTTGGTTTCTCTATGAATGGATTAATGAATGAATGAATGAATGAATGATTGAATGAATGAATTAATGAATGAATTAATGAATTAATGAATTAATGAATTAATGAATTAATGAATTAATGAATGAATGAATTAATTAATGAGATTAACGTGTTCATGTGTTTAGCGTCGATCAAGCCTTTGACACCCTTATAGTCCCATTAATAGCACTGGTCAAGCGTTCATCACGTATTTGGATGCAGCATAACTCGAATTTCCGGACATACAAGAGAAGGAGAAGCAAGCCATCCATTTGAAAGCCACTCATGAATAATTTATAGTTTTCACGCAGTTGCTCGTCGCAGGACTTTCTTCTCGCCAGAACTAGATGACACGTAGCCATTCCATATGTCATTTAGGATACTGTTCCCGGGAAAGTTTTTATCTTTTGAAGTACTGCACTGAGTCTATCTCAGGAAACAAAGGAACAGTAAAAAAGTCGTTTTCCTCTAAACCTTATCTCTTGTAGATTAGAGGTAATGCAAATCGCCACTAACCACTGTCTGCATTGTCAAAGCAGGCAGGTGCAGCATCGGATGACGTTGACGACGATGATGACGATGATGCTGATGATGATGAGGTACAATATCTCCAGAGACCCTGATGAAAGCCTTCTGCTTCCAACCAAAATGGCGACAGCAGACCAACGGCAACCAAACCAACCGAGAGACAACAGCAGGCGAAGGCCAACAACTATCGGACATCAAACAAACATAACGACATGATATTATGCATAAACCATAGTTGAATATTGAAGCAAGATAATATACAATTATACATACATTCTAGTATACCAAGTCTTTCAAATGCAGGTCTGCGGGCAACGTAGCTTCTCTATTGGTCTTTGACTATATATTCCCAGTCTCTTCCTGCTTCGTTTCACGATATCCCCAAGCATATCAAACCTACGGGTACTCTGATGTTATCCAGCCAATTCCCCTTCTCCTCTTACTCCCTGCAGTGATTCTTCTATCCTTGTCCCTACGAATCACATGTCTCATCCGTTTTGAAGAGAAGTTCGTTCATTGCTTCCATTGCTAGAGTTTTTTTACCCAGGTAGGTTGTAAGTCCTCCGCGGAACCCTCCTCTTCTCTTCTGGCTTGGGACAGACTTAGACTACCTGAGATAGTCTGAGGCGGAGTTGGCAGGATGTGCATGGTGCTAACTTATGACTTCACCTCAAAAACACGGACAGCTGGAAATGTACGACTGCGCGATTGTTTGCGAAATGAGGCAGAAGAATAAGAAAGATCCTGCAAGCCGGTAGTAGCCTAATGAATTCTACACTGCCAGCTTGCCCACACGGAGCCCATAGTTCTATATGGGACCAATATTCCCATATAGGACCCATATTTCCATTTGGAACACATATTCCCATGTAGGGCCTATGTTCTTCTGGACCCGTATTGCATTGTATTGTATTTACGGATTTCTAAAGCGCCTCTCACAGTACGACAGTGCTGTCCAACCTTTTTGACCACGCGGGCCACTGAAGAAGTTATTCTTGAAGCCGAGGGCCACACCATTAAACTCAAAAGCAATGACTAAAATTTATTCAAAATATTAACTGTATTAAAATTAATTGTGGAATAATAATAATAATGAATAGTGTATGTATGGAATGTGTATCATGCTTTACAATAGTTCAGTAAAAAAATAAATGCTCAAGCACGAATAGCTATGCAATTAAGGCAGTGACTTTGTCTTTTACTTCATTTTTACAGAAATTGCAAATATTTAGGGAGCTGGGGCGGGCCACTTAGAATCAGCCCGCGGGCTGCATGCGGCCCGCGGGCCACTGTGACAGCACTGCAGTACGACATAATCAGAGGCGCTCCCATGCTGTGCGAAAAGCCCCAAGAGAAAAGAAGTCTTAAGAGTAGGCCTACAGGCAAAGACAGGTATCCGCGTTTAAAGCGCATATGGCTCAGATCAATCGTCTATGGAAATGATCCAGAGATTTGTGCTTTAGTCGTCAACGTATACATAGTTGACAAATAAAGCACAAATCCAGTTACATGTTAATGTACCGGTTCTGGGTTTTGAGAATTCACGAGACGATGAAAAGAATGAGTTTCAGTTGGCATGAAGGGACCTAAGGCATTCCTAATAGCTACACGAACAACCTTTGACCAAGTCAAAGGTAATGGCAACTTCTGAAACAGACACCTGCCATTTTAAGCTTCAGCACATCCAATCCTTGTAACACTGTTTGTCTTTGTTTATATAGCCTAGCGCTGTTCAGGTAGCTTAAATTTAATTTGCAATTATTTTCTTAAAGTAATTTGCGTATAGTAATTGCCAAAAGAACGTGAATAGTGAACTGAAAACCCAACTGCAAAGTGCCATCTGTAAATCGTAATAGCAATTGTAAATTTGTAATCCATATCGAGCCTCTCAAATTTATCTTCACCAGCTGACGAAATACAGAAAAAGAAAGGACATGAAGATCATGTCGCAGGTGGCTAGGCATTCCATTCAAGAAATAGAGAAGCATTTTGCAAGTAGGTTGCGGGACGATGAACTGCAGCCAGATCACTGTCTTGCAGAAAGAAGATAAATGCGGTCAGACACGGATTAAACTGAAATACAGCGGTCTGTGTCCTATAAGATGAGATGGAGAACTGACAACTGTATGCCCGTCAGGTAGTTGTGCATCAGAAAAAGAATCTTTAACTCAAAGCGTCTTTACATGATGGGCGAACGCTCGTTGGCAGTCGTTGCACATGTAAATGGAGCAATCCAATATTCAGCGAGACCTCTTAGAAGGACCTTTCGCCACCAGCAAGTCAAAGTTTGCATTATGTAATTAATTTTGTGCATGGAACGTTTGGTGAATAAACGGCGTTTTCCATTCATTCAACCAAGTTTCTAAATTGGTTAGTTTATCGCTATAACACCAGTTTCATCTTAGTAGACGTCCACTAGAGCTCTATATATGTCTACACGTAGGTGAACAAATAGCCGTAAAATTCTAGCAGACAATGTGTTAAATTGTTTTAGCAGACAATGTTGTTCCCACCAGACAATTTCTAAAATTCTAGTACACAATGTGTTACATTGTTTTAGCAGACAATGTT
>JACEVL010000818.1:0-85000 GCA_020284085.1 Aporrectodea caliginosa
AGGCCTAGACCTAATTCAATTTCGACACCCCACAAATTTTATTTTAACCATTAAAATTCAATTATTCACGCGTGTCTGTACTCTGTAGTTTGTGTCTGTAATAGACCTGACCGTCCGTTTATCTGATGCCAACATACATAATGACAGCTTCGACTGAAAATGCCAACAACTGAAGAGATATCATTGTAGTGTAATATATTTAATCAATGTAGCTTTATTTGTTGACTGCTGAGAGACATCGCAGTTGCATCAACTAAGTTAATTAGGCTACCTGTACAAATCTGTACATTTACATTTTAATTACAGTTTTCTTAATTATATCTAAATCAATTTATAGATTTGATCTTATAAAATAAAAACTGTAATTTTAAAAATTAGGTAAAGCCCTGTGCAGCGACAGAAGTTATCGGGTGCTCGAAATTGTAAGAAAAACACGACAGAGAAGTTGTATCAAAAAGCATAAAGGATGGCTTTTCAACTATTTCAACGAAACTGAAACTACTTTAGCCGTTAGACTGTTAGTTCCCAGTCATCAGCTAGTAATTCGTTTGTAAAATACTAGTAGCCTATTGAGGGTATTTTTGAAATTGCTTTCAGCTTTATAAAAATACAATTTTGATAAACTGAAACCTGTTGGTGAAAAACTACAATCAGAACAGATTTCTGATTACTAAAACATATAATATTTTTAATAAATTTTTTTTTCTTTTTCGGTAGGCCTAATTTTAATTTTTCGGAAGGCCTAATTCGAAGTCTTTTTGCTTGTTACCATCCCTCCAAATTAAAAATTATCCAGGGTTGAGTGTATTAAATAAAAAGTAATAATAAATAAATAACTCAGTTGAGCGTAAATCTTTTGGCGGGTTCACCATTGAATTGTGACGTGGAGTGGATCGTGGAGACGGTATCAGAGGGCGCCAAATGTATGTTTTGCCTGGGGCGCCATTTGGGCTAGGGCCGGCCCTGGATATGCTACTACAGCCCTCTGATAAATATCTCTTCGTGGTGCTACTACGAGAAACATACCATCGTAATGCCATTGCTGATTGCTGCCGTTGTTTTAGAAATGAGTTAAAGAAAGGAAGTCAGTTGAATTTCTAGCTTACCTTATTACAGCATTTTTTAAAATTGTAATGAAGGAAAATTTGATGTAGACACTAAATGTTGAAATCATCACACTGGTATCACTGGTATCCATTCTCCCTGCAGACTCTTGCTTTATTCTAGATTGTAGCGAAATGTGCTGACAAGAAATGATTTTGATTGGTCGAACACTTTAGTAGGTTCACATAAAAAAGAATCGTTTACAACTCCAAAGAGGGTTTTCATCTGCTTTGAACTATAATTTCAAACTGAATTTAGTTTCCAAAAATCTTGTTTTATCTAAAGTCGATATTAAACTCAACTAATTCCTTTTGCCATTACTTTCCTGGTGTATAGGCCTACATTCCGGACTAAGCATGCATAATGACTACAATGCATGGCCTCGTTAGCTACACAGTTTACAGTATACGTCGAAGAGATTCTCGCTAGGAGGATGCATGTTCCCATACTGATCGTGTATATAATATTAATATTTAGGCCTACAGTTGAATTTCAAGCTTACCTAAAGACACAGTGAGATATACACACCATGTTACAGTGAAGCAGAAAGAGCCAAACTAAGACAGTGATGCAAGTACAGAGAGTCAACCATGTGCGGACAGAGGGAAAGACAGGCATTCTAGTATGATCCGTATAGTATACCTTAGTGGCACACATTCAAACAGGTTGCTGTTGTGAAGGATTGAAGGACCTCACTTGATAAATTCATAGAAACTTTCACAGGTCGAGATCACACACGGTCGATGTAGAAAACGTGACCATGTAAGGTCTCATGTGGGGACTTCTTTTCTTTAACTGACTTCTAAAAGTATTTTGTAATGCATACATTACTGTAATATGATTATTATTATTTTTTTTTGCCCGAGGTATCAAGGATCCCTCAGGTGGCCTAAAAAGTCCGGCGACTGCTGGAGAAGATTATTATTATTATTATTATTATTATTATTATTATTATTATTATTATTATTATTATTATTATTATTATTATTATTATTATTATTATTATTATTATTATTATTATTATTATTATTATTATTATTATTATTATTATTATTATTATTATTTTTTTTTACCCGAGGTATCAAGGATCCCTCAGGTGGCCTAAAAAGTCCGGCGACTGCTGGAGAAGATTATTATTATTATTATTATTATTATTATTATTATTATTATTATTATTATTATTATTATTATTATTATTATTATTATTATTATTATTATTATTATTATTATTATTATTATTATTATTATTATTACAGTAGATTTATATAGCGCCCCTTCAAGACAGTCTACTCAGGAGCGCTCCCAGCCCAACCTCGGAGAAATACCAGGTTTCCCATGTGACCATGTCCCGCTGATTGCAGAGGGCTGCAGTCAAGGACAGTGGAAATTACAACACAGGAGTTCCTTTAAGTAGACAGGGGCTTAACTGGTAAGACAGTTCCGCATAAGAAAGAAGGTTCTGCATAGGATGTGCTCTCGAATTGAAAGCCAGTGGAGCTGCTCCTGCATGAATGTGGAGATGTGGCCAAATTTCGGAATGCCAACAATCAAGTGCGCGGCAGCATCTAGACTGCATGTAACTGGTAAGTGGTTGGTACAAGTATCCCATACACTCATGTTATCGAAGACAGCTCTGCAGCAGATCAGAACATGGACCAGAGTATACGAAAGGCCTGCTGCGAAAGGGAACTGCGTATGGGACGGATTTGGCGCAAGTATATGCACTGATTCCTTACAGCCAATAGGCGTGTGAGCATATCTGCTGTGCGGCATGCGGCAGCGCAATCGTCAGCGTACACCGTATCTTAATGTTGTTATGGTTACTCAGTCGATCGAATAAGTGGCGCCAGACTTGAGTCGCTGTTACCGTGGCTGGACGGAGGATTTTCTGTTGCAGTGTTTCTTCTATATAGCAAGTATCCAGTTGCATGCATACATTACATACATTGCATACAACTCTAATCGAGTCATTTCAATAATGTTTAGCTTGCTTCTATTCTGTAGTGTCATTCTCTTGTCTTTTCCCTTCAATGCGTAATAGGTTTATAGTCTAACATTACAATGGAATTCAGCGTGGGAACTGTGCAAACGTTCTGATTGTAGACAATGGCCTCCTTTCAAGACAATCACTCAGAAGAAAAGAAAAAAACCAGCAATGCCGCCGCCACAGGTGCCGTGTTGTTATTGATATAATAAAGCCATTTCAGTTAGTAGTTTCAGTTTAACGACACTGTGTGATAACAGAGATCATTAGCGAGAGCGAGAGAGAGAGAGAGAGAGAGAGAGAGAGAGAGAGAGAGACAGACAGACAGACAGACAGACAGACAGACAGAGAGACAGAGACAGAGAGACAGAGAGAGAGAGACAGAGAGAGACAGAGAGAGACAGAGAGAGAGCAGAGAGAGAGGGACAGAGAGAGAGACAGAGAGAGAGAGAGACAGACAGACAGACAGACACAGACAGACAGACAGACAGACAGAGACAGACAGACAGAGACAGACAGACAGAGACAGACAGACAGACAGACAGAGAGACAAGGAGAGAGAGACAGAGAGAGACAGAGAGACAGAGAGAGACAGAGAGACAGAGACAGAGATAGAGACAGAGACAGAGACAGAGACAGAGACAGAGACAGCAATCATAAACTTATATCGCGGCATGTACAATTTACAACTGTACGCTTAACCCACACCCAGTATTTGCGAAGCATGGCCAGCCGGGAAAAGATGTCTTACACAGCACAGGCCATCAGCAATCGATTGAGACTAATTAACATAAACCGACTCAGCACTCGCAACCCAGCATCCACTCGATACGAAGGCAGGACCAGTGTGCGTGTCTTTTGCTGACCAAATACAGTCTAACCCACGAGTTCGTGCTAACATGGGTGCAAAGGGCAACAGAAAGCGAGCAGTGCACATTTCATATGTGGTGTGGGTCAGCGCTCATACTAGACACATATCCTGCTGGACACAAGTTATTAGTGATAATACTATATTATAAATTGTAGACGAAAAGAAGTCTCCCAGGTTAACCCAGAGAATCTGCCATGGGTATAAAGTGATAGCGGCTTCATTTTCTTAGCCTCGGCTTATGAGGGTAGTTTGCAATCTCCCTCGCTGTCTGACCTTCACACTGACAGTGTGCAGTCAGTTTGTGTTTTATGTTAAGTTGGCTAAGGACCAATGCGAAACAGAAATATGGAAACAATTCGGCTCTGGCTGAGATTTGAATCCCAGACCCTTCAGTTGATAGTTCAACACGCTAACCACTAGACTAGAAAATTAAACGAAGTTGTGTGGGTTTGTAAGTTAATAGTATGCATGCAGAGAACAATGTGCAATGAGATCGTAATTGTAGTCGTAAACCTCAAACTTCTAAAGCGCCAGTTGAAAGCAAAGAGGAGACATGGGCGCCCGCAGATATTTTTGCAGGAGGGGCAAACACGATGGTCACCACGGTTAAATGTTTAGCAAGAGCTTGGAAAAATCCAAAAATGTAAATTAAGAACATGAGTATTTTCATAGAAGTGTCTTATTTAAAGTTAAATATCTCAGTTTCTTTTTGTGTATCATTAATATCATTGGTGCTTTACTGAAAAGAAAATTTGCTAAGCAGTGCACAAAGTAGTGTTTAAAAAAGGTGTCAATTTTCCAGGGGGGCAAGTGCCCCCTCTTGCCCCTATGTGCGGGAGCCCATGAGAGCAGCTTATTGAGCCTTATTCACTGCCGCTGGTCTAGATAGGTTGGTCTCGCAATCGGTACATCTCTCATATTCAGCAGCTGAACTCTGATGGGCTCTTGTAATTGTAATTGTAATCACACATTTATATAGCGAGAGAGAGAGAGAGAGAGAGAGAGAGAGAGAGAGAGAGAGAGAGAGAGAGAGAGAGAGAGAGAGAGAGAGAGTATAGAGACTCGTCAGAGGTGATCGTGTTAATTGTGTGTCAAATGACTATAGCGTTAGAAGAAGAAGCAAAGCAATCCCTTAAGCTAAACCTGGGAGGCAGTCATGAGCATCAAATGTTGTGACTTAGATTCTCTTAAACCTTGCATCCGATTGGAGTTATCAGCCCTCTTCCTCGCCAAAGCATCTACCCATACGGTCTGTAGGTCACTGTGTTAAATTTACAGTTGGGTTCGCTTTGGGCACCAACAATATTAGATAACTACTCAGAGCTTCTGAGTAGTAACCTTGAAGGCGCGCTATATAAATTTTTTAATGAATGAATGAATGAACAACATGGACATTTGGAAATGTATCTCTGGCAGGGATTCGAACCACAACCTTTGGTTTGACAGTTCATCAAGCTAACCTCTAGACTACCGCGTACCGATAAACGGTAATTGTGACGAGCGTTGTCTTCTTAACCTGTGTCCACTTCCAGGTCATTTTTCTACAGGTCAACAGCACACGCCTCAGTCCACTGGAGCTCCTCCAGGTGTGACGTACAACGCGCAGTCGTCAGAGATCGAGGGTCTTCCACCTGGAATGGTGTTGATGGCTCCACCTCAACCAATTCCAGGAGTTCCACCCGGTCTCGAGTACCTCCTTTCGCTGGATCAACTTCTGATCCACCAACAAGTGGAAGTTCTTGAAGGCAGGCAATTACCACTCGACAGTCCAGCGCGATAACTCCTTAAGTGGCATGACTAGAAGTGGAAATATGCTAAATTTGATGTGTCCCAACCTGGACGGGGAGCTACACGATGCAGATTTAAAATAGTGAGAAAAAAATCCGGTTTGAAGGGGAAATGAGCGTTTCGTGATAAAGAGCATGCGAAGAAGATGGTGAACACAAACAGTTCATAATAATGTAAACTTCTGCATCTCTTATAAACGAATTACAAACGCTTTTCTTGTGAAGCCTGTTGAACACAATTCTTCCTCTAAAGCAGGTGGTTTGTATCCCTATTTTAATGCCTTCAACGATTCTCGAATTATGAGTAGGCAATTGTGATTGAAAATGAAAATTTTATATTGAATCACTTGAGCGAAAAAACTAATGGAAGGCGTGCTTGACGTTATTCTTTACGTCGTAAAGTTTACGATGTTATAGGCATGTATGTATGTATGTATGTATGTATGTATGTATGTATGTATGTATGTATGTATGTATGTATGTATGTATGTATGTATGTATGTATGTATGTATGTATGTATGTATGTATGTATGTATGTATGTATGTATGTATGTATGTATGCATGTATGCATGTATGCATGTATGTATGTATGTATGTATGTATGTATGTATGTATGTATGTATGTATGTAAGTATCAGGGCATTTTAATATAGCGCATTTTAATACTTACAAATTTCATTATGTCATTTTGTCATTATCATGAGCTGAAATTTCATCAAAAAGCAAAAGATTGCTCAGAAAGCTAAAAGAGTCAACAGTGGCTGGCTCAGAGAAGCACACGCACCCTAACCAACGGGCTTCCCTACTACACTTGACAGATGGCATCATAACACCACACTTTATTTCTCATTCAGTCTTCCTCATTCAGAGCACAGCTCCTTCACATAACTGTACCAACGTTTTCAATTGCAGCGGTCTTTGGATGGGAATGTTGCAACAAATATCAGATCAAGAACAGTCTCGGACAACAAGTGTTCTTCGCCGCTGAAGGTAGGAAAATTAAGATAACAGATAACATATAAAAGCATAGAAAAGTTCCTTAATGGGTTAAATTACACCCAATAAGATACATACAATCCTAAATAAGAGAAGTCAGACGATATAATAGGACAGGATAGTTACTCTATAGACTTTTGATCAATCAATCAATCAATCAATCAAAAGTTTTATTGCCACCGTTTCAAAATATTAAGCATACAATTTTCCGCTCTGATTAGAAACGCACAATAGGAGGCCCAGAAGGGACCAAAGTCCCGCTAACTAGGGACACCTAGATGAGTGTTACATTTAATAAAACAAAGCCAATGAACATCAAGAATTAACAGTAAACCACAGAAAGTACAATAGTCATGAGCAGCATAACATGTCACTTTTTTGTCTTAACTAGATAAAACATATTTCTACTCGCAAGGTACACGTGAATTGCAGTCATTAATTAAGTGTAGGCGTAGCATTTTCTTAAACATGTGTAAGTTTCGTGCATCGCGAATGTCCTTGGGAAGGTTGTTCCAAATGGCAGTACCAACAGATTTCATGGAGAATATGCGTGTATTGGTGTGAGCAAAAACAGGACGAAAGGCTTTAGCATTTCTTGTTTGGTAAGAGTGTATTTCTGTACCATGCTGGAAGAAACCTCTAAAGGCCAGAGGGAGTAGGCCATGCTCGTATCTATACAGAAACTCCCCAATTTGAACCGTCTTGATCTGCTCAATGTTAATCAATTTTAGGATAGAGAATAAAGGAGCTGTGTGTTCTCGTGGACAGGCTCCTGCCACAATGCGTATTGCTCGCTTCTGAAGGATTACTAGTCTGTTCAATCTTGTGTCGTATGTTGAGGCCCATATCAGATTACAATAGGTTAGATAAGGATATACAAGAGAATAATATAACTTCATTCGAATTGGTTGGGGTAACAAATAAGAGGTACGAGCTAGAATACCTACATTTTTGCAATTTTAATGGCGATATTATGTATGTGTTCCTTCCAAGTCATGTGTTGATCCACATATACCCCTAAGAATTTAGTCGAATTAACCTGAGTAATGGGAACATCGTTAATATTCAACGACATCTGGTTATCTAATGGCCCAGATTTCCTATGTGATTTAAATATAATGAAGTTCGTTTTTTCCAAATTAAGAGTAAGTTTGTTAGCACAGAACCAATCAGCAGCCAATGTAAGTTCTGCATTGACAGTTTCAAAAAGAGAGTGCAGTGACTTGTGGGAGTAAAAGACATTAGTGTCGTCAGCGAATAGAATAAAGAATAAAATTGATGATACATTAGGCAGGTCGTTAATGTAAATGAGAAATAACAAAGGACCAAGGTTAGATCCTTGGGGTACCCCAAAGTTAATTACCTTAAGATCAGAGAGGGCTCCATTACAACAAACGCATTGAAGACGATTGTCAAAATAGCTGGCAAACCAGTCGAGCTGCATTCCACGTATTCCATATGATTCTAATTTACACAGGAGAATTTCATGGTCAACGGTATCGAATGCCTTTGCTAAGTCGAAGAATATACCTACAGCATATTCGTTATTCTCGATAGCACTAGATATCTTGTCTTGCATGCTTATCAGATTCATATAGGGGGAATGCCCGGCCTGGAAACCATGTTGGGAGTGAAAGATGATATTTGATTTTTCCACAAAGTTATAAAGGCGATCATACATTATCTTTTCATAGAATTTAGAAAAATAAGGGAGAATTGATATGGGTCTATAATTCGTTTCATTATCCTTTGCTCCTTTTTTATAGATAGGAACAACTTTAGCAATTTTTGTAGCCAGTGGAACTATCCCCGTTTTAAAGGAGCAATTGATTATTTCTGCTAATGGGGTAGCTACACTAGCTATGTGGGGAGTCGCAATACAGGGATCGATGTCGTCAACCCCCCTACTGTGAGTTGAACGAATAGTGTAGCTTCGATTCAGTATTTCTTCTGGAGAAGTTGGGGAAAGGACAAAGGAGTTGGGTATGGGTGGTTTCATATACTTTTTAAAGGAGTGTGAGGAATTCGCATTATGCAGCATATCGAAAATCGTAATTTGCATATTTGCAGGCTCTTTTTCTGAATTCTGTTGCATGATTAATGCCTAAGACGTTATTGTAAGTTTATACTTGGCAAATTTTTTTTAGAATAAGGTATTTGCATAAAATATCAAGCATTCATCACTCCTACGACAAATCAAACTGTCAGATTAGTTACTGTTGTTGTATTTTGTTGTCTATGTTGCACGTTGTTGTTATTGGTGCCCCTATTGTTGCTTCTATCGTTGTTAAGTTAATGTAAAGACTGGAAAATCAAGATATAACCATCTGACCGATGTTACTGGCATTATTGCCGTATCACTTTCTTTATGTGTGTTTCTGTATAGAGTCAGGTATGTGTATGCGCCAGTTGTGCGGTCCGGCAAGAGGCTTCATCATACACATCACGGACAACTTCGGACAGGTAGATAGATATATGAATTTAATACAGGTGATTGAATTTCCAATATACTCCTCAATTCAAAGTCAACTGGTGCATGCGCGTGAAGTCTTCAAATTGAAAAAGTATAACGGGCTGAATAGCAATAACATAGACAGCGTTAAAAGGCAAGGAAATAAGTTGGTGAAGGTATTTCCAAGTGAATGACAAACATGGCAACAACCTTGAATTTTTAACATGGCGTGTATTGATATCTTTGACTCGCTGTGTCATTTAGCTTCCTTTTTTGGCGTTATCGGACAGATAGATCTACTAAGATAATTATTTCCGAGAGATGTGAGAGAGAAGAGAAAGAGAGACTGACAGACAGGTCGACAGACAGAGACAGAGATAGAAACAGAGAATTTATTCCTTTCTGTTTGTATAACATTCTGTATATTTTATTTCTGTTTGTATCATAATTATGCTGTAATGAGTTACTAATGATATCTTCGTTTATTGATTCAAACTGACATGAACGCAGTATGATTACAATTCGCAGTATAAACTGATAATTACCAGCTATAACAGGAGTCGAATGTAACTGTATGGCAGCCATGCATGGCGCCCATCTGTCCTACTGCTCATTTTATTGACGCCATCTGGCTAATGAAAGGCTGAGTCGACCTTTGGGAGGGTAGCGGGAATCGATCCCGCGTCCATGCTGAATTTCTGCTCTACGGGATGGAGTGTTAATTCACCTAAACCCAACCCCAAGTTCTTTCTTTTTGCTTCACAATCTGTATTTGTTCCTTTCTGTTTCTATCACAATCTCAATTTATTCCTCTGTGTTTGTGTAGGAAGTTATTCGTGTGAGTCGTGAGTTCAAGTGTTGCGCCGGATGTTGTTGGTGCGCCGATGGCGATCACTGTGGCCTAGAACTTCAGGTTGAAGCTCCAGTTGGAAATATCTGTGGATACGTGAAACAGACGTAAGTTAACGAAAACCAACCTACACTACTATCCAACACTGATTACATTTGAAAATTACATTCACACGTATATGCGACGTTTATTATCGACCACAACCAGATATCTGCACAGTGGCGGCGCCAGGATTTCAGGTTTGGGGGGCTAAAACCCCAAGCCCTTCCCTTTCTCCATTCCTCCCTGGCATTGGCAGTGATTTCCCACTTTTTGTTTGGGGTGGGGCTGAGCCACAGTTAGGGGGCTAAGCCCCCCTATTCCTCCCTGGCGCCGCCACTGCATCTGTAATGGAAGATGAATATGATTTTTGTATTGCGATTTCACTCGAAGCCACCCCCGACTGATGAAAATTAAACTACGGTTATATAGAAATCGTTACATGTAGATAAATAATTAATTACATAGTGTATTGCATTGACACCATAATATTGCTGCCTGACATCGTGTGCGTCGTCATTGCATATTCCAGACAGAGCCGGTGGACGGCGCGGTACATGCTACGAGACGCAGATAGACAGGATGTTCTCTTTATCCAAGGTCCTTGCTGCATCTGCGACGGAGTATGTTGCACTTGGGATCAAGAGTTCAAGGTTAGTGCTGCTCATGTTGCCATCCATGTCTGTCTGTTGGACCTTTGTTGGTCTGTCAGTCTGCCGGTCAGTCTTGCTGTCTGTGTCTGTAAAATCTCCATGAAATCCACCAAACAGCCTGAGTATTAAGGCTTCACTTGATATAGCGCCAGTGTAAAGCTGGTCCCTCTGACTCGGCTTTTAAGTGGCGAGGGAGATATTTCTGGATTTACATTTATTATTATTATTTATTATTTATTGCGTCAGAAACAGAACAAATAACAGTACTCATCATGACATAAACAGATCAGTCACTGCGCAACAGGAAGCCAGGAAAAAGCTAAAAGCTTATACCACCCTGGCCCCTAGTACCTGGTTAACATTTCAGTCAACGTTTAGTGTCACACAGCTCCAGAACAAATTATGAGAACAAATTATGCTAACAGGCAGCTGAGTCCAAATAGTTTTAGTACTATACATTAGACATTTTACACATTAAACAAATCATTAGCAAGTTCATAGAGCAAACAAATCAAAACCAAAGTAAACAGAGGCAAATTTTATGACAAGATTATGAAAAATGAAATAAAATGAAATAAAATAAAATAGAACAAAACAAAGATGAAATGAAATAAAACTAAGTAAAGCACTATTTAAAATAATACTACATAACTAAGGAATGTTTGCATCTAAGTTAGTCAAGTCAGAATTCACAGGGATAATTTGTTCAGTAAAGACCTATTATTTCTAACAAAGCTAGTTTTCACTGTATTTTAATAGGTAGCCTATTTTCAGTTCTCTTTTAAATGTGGACAGAGATTTCTCTTCTTTAAGTTCATCAGACAATGAATTCCACAAACGAGATCCCAAGACCTGGAGGCTGCCCGCTCTGGATGCAGTGCGTGCATAAGGAACCACAAAGTTGGATGAGCCGCGAGTGTTATGGGAGTGAGTTTGATCAACTGTTGTGAAATAATTGGAGAATTTTTTTGGTAACATATTATGTACGAACTTAAACATGAGCACAAGTTTAGATAAATGAGACAACTCATAAATTTTTATTATGCTTAGGGTGCAGAATAAAGGATCGGAATGAGATAAGTAAGGAGAGTGGGTGATTATTCTAACAGCAGCTTTCTGGAGTTTCAATATCCGATCTAAATTCCCGGTTCTGTGTGGCGACGACCATACAGAGCAGCAGTATGTCATATGCGGTTCAAGTAGGGTGTGGTATAGTAGTTTTAGTTTGTCGAGATCAAGGATATGGCTAATTCTGTAGAGTATACCCACTATTTTAGATATTTTATTAACTACCATGTCAGCATGCTTCCTCCATTTGAGGTCATCAGTAAGTACCACACCAAGAAATTTAATTTCATGCACCTGTGTCAGTGGAACTCCATTTATAGTAATATTGACTTACTTTCTCTCTTACTTGATCATTACTGTTATGAAGTTTGGCGTCGGTTGGCGGGTTTGGGATGCTCTAGAGAGCTGCTGCTCAGTGGACGAAGGACACATCCAATAATATACGAGTGTTTTATGAATAGGTTGTGAATGGGTTTGGGTCACTTATAAATTGGAATGGCCCAAAGAGTACGGAACCTGTATCTGTTCGTTCTGCTTAGTTGCTCTTATCGTTTCTTTCTCCGTTTAATACTTCACCTTTTGTAGATTGCAAAACCTCCACTGACTTCCTTTCTGACTTGACTGTATCTTTGTGGACTTTTCTTCTGGCTATTGACCTGATTTGATTACGGGTTGGTATCGTTACGTCATCAGTTGGCGCCTTATGCCATTGAAGTTACTAATTAACAATATTAACAATGAACTTTATTTTTAAAGACGGGTCTTCTTGTATCTTTAGAGACTTGTACCCAATGTGATAAACGACATTCGTGATATGTTTAAAGGTTTTAATACCCGACAAATCCCTGGAGGTCGGAGGTATTTCGAAACAGTGGTCCGGACTGGGCAAAGAGCTTTTTACAAACGCGTCGAACTTTAGCGTGTTGTGTAAGTCACTTGAAATAATTTCCAAGTCTGATTCTCTTTTAATTTTCATTCTCTGTGTACTTGCACAAAGGTGGACAATTATAGTAATAACTTGCCATTGAGTGCAGTATGGTTTGGTAAAGTTATGGTACTGGTACTTATCTTAAAAATGAGCATTCGTGAATACGCTTTTAGGTCAACTCTATCAATAAACCTAACTCTCTGATCTCTACCTGAAGCTCTTTCTTCCAGTCAGATATAAGTATCAAGCATTTATTAAGCGCCACTATCTAATGACCAAGCCGATATTACTGTGAATAAAACTTCCTTTTGGCAATCATTCTAGAGTATCTAGACTACTTCAATGGATGCATCTGCATCTTTACCAGCAATATATGTAGGGCCTAAGCTAATTATGCTAGCAGATAAAATCTTTCTGAATTAAGAAACGCTGTAGTAAAATAACGGTAGGGCCTACGATTTAATTTTCAGCCACCGTAGAACATTTCTCAACGAAGCATTAGAATTGCTACTTCAGAAATTAGAGTCAGACGAACCAACATTCAGCACATGTTCTAACAAAGATTCTCGCTGCATCGTTTTAGAATCGAATTTTTAAGATTTATTTTCTATTATATTTGCAGTGTAGTTGTGGAGAAAAACTTGATTTATTTGCTTTTCAGTTCCCATTGATCTGGACGTTCGCATGAAGGCCGTGGTTCTTGCAGCAGCTTTTCTCATCGTAAGTATGCGTCTAATTTCTCTTCACGTTAGGCAATGATTCAACTGAATCAGCGCATATGTGATTACTTTCGTGGTCTTATCGTCATCGTATAATCCATGTTATCAATTATTATTATCACCAATGCTTATCTGAGTCAAATGTTATTCCATCTTGCAGTTGATTAAAATGTGTAAAACTGTTTCAATCATCTTATCTTAACTTACTTTCCAGAATTATTACTTTGCCTTGCATTTCCATCCTTTACCCTGCTTTACCTTACTTTACATAGCCTAATACCTTACCTAACCTTAACCCTTGTACCTTAAAAACAAAATCTTTCCTCTCTATACCCAGAGTGGGAGGACAGACTTAACCAGACCGTCATTTAGTCGCGTTTAAGTTTTAAGTTAAAGACAGATTTGATAAATGGTGATACAATAAATGGTGGCAATAAAAGAAAACTAATCCAGTTTCGTTGTAACTCATTGATTTAATTCAGGTGGCAGGCAGTCTGCGTTTAGATATTCGGGCTTTTATGTTATCGTTGCCTTTGTTGATCTTTCAGCATTGGACTAAAGCTGGCATAGTAATCGTAATCGTAAACTCAAAATTTCAAAAGCGCTATTCAAAAGCTGAGCGCTGGGCACCACCTTATTCACGAGCGCTGCGTCGTGTCAGAAGGGTTGTCAAGAGATGTCCAGTGAAGATCCGAGTCATGATTGACAGAGAGTGAGAGGAGTTCATAAAGCGGGTTACGTTGAGGATGAGAAAGCTTTTGAGAAGGATTGGCTGGATTAGGGTAGGAAGGATTGGATGAATTTGAGGTAGGTAGGATTCGATGGCTGAAGGTATTTAGAATTGGATGGATTAGGGTAGGAATTGTGTTGTGTATTATTTGCCACGCATTGCATTCACTTCAGACTCATATTCACTCGTTTCTTTGCCGTTTTTATTCCAGGATTTTATGTTCTTCGAGCATAAAAATAACTGAGGTCGATCACAACCGAACAAAACAGGAAGAGGTGGGATCTTCGTTCAAGATAACTACGTCTAGGCTTTGCGAACTGGTTGAGTTTCTTTAGATTTGGCATATTTACTTAGTATAGGTATAGCTTCACTTTAGACAGGGCTGGGCTGCATCAAAACACTCTAGATTTATCAATCTGCGCTATGTAAATGATCTGAATGAAAATACTTGTTAGTATTCATTTATTCACAATGAATATTCATTTATTCACAATGAATATTCATTTATTCACAATGAATATTCATTTATTAAAAGCCCATTAATTTCTTCAGGAAGAGTTCGTTTATTCAGAATAAATATTCATTCATTTTGAGGCTATGCAAAGAACTATCGACATTTTAAGACGCATGCAGATGATTTTAATGTGTTAAAGCTAAGTTTAGTGGGCCGTATAGACTTTCAGGTTGATGGAGTCATATAGAGTGACTATAGACTTTCAATTTTCACTAAAAAGCTTAGCATATTATACCAACTACCATGCCATTTGTAGTTTTAAGACAACTTGAGCAATTCCTTAATTTTTTAATATTTTTTCTTTTGAAAGGTAATGGGCTGATTGCAATTAATTTATAGGCTTATCTATATTAATAAGTTCATAATAATCAGTTGTTTTATGTGCAACAGATGAAAGAAGCACAGTTGTCCTCTCGGCTTTAGCTCGTCAAAGTGTTATACTCGGAAATGGATAACAATGTTGGATGATATAAATCTGTCGAATCAAACAGACGCCGATTCGCGCTTTAAGCTGCTCTCTTTTGTTAGATCTTTGAGAAGTGTTTTAAAATTATCTTCTTTTTTGTACCGAATTCGATTATATTAAGAGAATTGTTTTTATATTCTGAAGATTTTTTACACCTAACCTTAATATCACTATAAGTATCGTTTCCAAAGAGTCTAGTTTCACCTCAGAGTAAAAATTTCACTCGACATTATAATGCCTGATCTGCAGTGTGATTCTCCTTGACGATAACGGTAAAACGAGAATGTTCGTTAACAAAATTAAAATGATTTCGTTAACGATTGTTATAACTGTAACTAAAAAAACAGTTAACTGTAACGATTATATTAACACTAATGAAATTCATCGTTATTTTCGTTACAAAAATAAATATAAAAAGTTTACTATCGACAAGCATGAGAACGTGAAAATGAGCCACAACTAATAGCCTATTTTCGCCCAGAATTTTGGATTTGTGAATTAACCTAGCTAGTTTAATTATTTTGTAAACGTTTTTATAGAGTCTTAACATGCATAGCTCCTGCGCTTGTAGGCAATTTCGCTGAGCGTTATTGTAACTAAATAGTAACCAAAATGAAAATCCAATGACTATAACTATAAAATAATACTAACTTTAACTGTAACTACAACTAAAATGAAAGACTATTAACTATAGGCCCAGCTGTAACTAAAACAAATCTCTGAGGAGAATCACACTGATGATTGGCATGCCCGTGCTATCGTGGATGTATTCTTCGAGATCATGTGTGTATAATTCACTCCCAAGAAGATCTGAATTTGTAGGTAGTTTCTGTTTAACGAAACAGCGTTATAACAAAGGTGATCAATGTTTCCCTCCTGCTTACCCTGGTTTGTGACTGGCACCACCAGAAAACTGCTGCGATGGAGTTTCCAAGATCTGTATTCCATCAGGGATGATTATTAAGCGATATAGCAGATCACATGAAATATTCTTGAACCTCTACAACAGCGGCTTTCAAGAACTAATGGCCTTATAGCATATTGTGTTTATTATGATTCGTCGTTTCTGGAATCGCTTGAACGTGTTGCTATGTGAAATGAATGCATCACAATAAAATTTCCTACAGACCTCTTACAACTATCTCTTCGTGTTGTTATTAAGAGAACCATACTACGTACCATAGTAACGTAATTGCTAATGGCTACAGCGGCTTTCGGAGTGAGCGATTATTAAAGGTCTTCAGCATTTGGTTTAGTCACAGATTATGGTAGTTCTTCTATGCCTATGGTCTGTTATTTATTACTGATTTATTATTATTTTATTATTATTACTATTATTATTATTATTATTATTATTATTATTGTTATTGTTATTGTTATTATTATTATTATTATTATTATTATTATTATTACTACTATTATCATCATTATTATCATCATTACTACTACTACTATTATTATACTACTACTACTACTACTACTACTATTACTACTATTACTACTACTACTATTATTATTACTATTATTATTACTTATTATTATTACTATTATTATTATTATTATTATTATTATTAGGTTATTATTATTATTACGCTTTTATTAATCTCCGCTATTTATGGACCAAGCATCAATCGATGGCGCAGAGCAATTATTATGAGTGAAGGACTTGCTTAGGTAGCCTACATGTAACTGATAATGTACGTAATAGTTGATAATCCGTTGGCGTGCATGCTCAGAAAGCAAACTCATTATACTAATGCGAATGGTCATTTTCAAATTCTCATAACTCGACAGAGTCGACAGACTTGTTCGGGAAAGAGAGGGTCTTAGCTCTCAGATATCGAATGATTAAACCAGGAGACCCACGATGACATTTGTAGGTCATGATAGAGCATCGTAATCGTAATCGTAAACGGCGATATTTCTACAGCGCCCACAAAAGCGAAGTGCGCGGAACCAGCTTATTCACAGGCGCTTAACCAAAACAGAATCGATAGGCAGGGGGTCAAAATCCAGAGAGTCAGGCAGGCAGACAGTCAGACGGCTATCCCCCTTAGAGTTGAAATGGCGAGAGGTGAGGTTTAGAGAAGGCATTTGGATAGGATTTGTGAAAAAGCAGTGTTTTCAGTTTAGTGGAAGACCTGTGGAGAGATAGCAAGAGGTGTAGAGCAGAGCGACCAGGGAGTGTAGAGACCGATGCACATAAGGCCTGAAGGGATGAAGGAGCTACCCCGAGCAGAGAGTTTCGCATAACTGTGAGAATTTTGAACTGAATGCGCTGGGGCACAGGAAGCCATGGAGAGTTTCCCGAACGAATGGTTTTCCCCCGGATGCGCTCTCGAATTGGGAAGCAGTGGATTCCATTCCAGCATGAATGCGGAGATGTGGCCAAATTTTGGGATGCAACAAATCAAGTGAGCGGCAGCATTTAGACTGTCTTTAACTGGTTGGTACAAGAGGATCCAAGACCCACACACTCATGTTGACAAAGACAGCTCTGGAGCAGATCAAAGCATAGACCGGACTACGAGAGACCTGAAGCGAAAGGGAACTGCGTTTGGGGCTCGACTTCCTTTTACGCCCTATTGAAGACTTTCCTCTTTGATCAGGCCTGGCTCGGGAGCGCTTCTGAGTAGAGCCCTTGAAGAGGCGCTATATAAATTCTATGATTGATTGATGAGGCGGATTTGACGCAAGTATACCAAATGATTTATTACAGTCAACAGGCGTGTGGGCATTATTATCTGCTGCGGTCCACGCGGCAGCGCAATTATCAATGTACACTATGTCTCAGTGTTGAAGTGTTGTGGTGACTCGGCCATGCAGGCCTTAAAATAAGTGGCGACAGACTTGAGTCGCTATTACTGACTGGCTGGAGGATTTGCTGTTGCAGTTTTTCTTCAGGTAAGTTTCAAGCCTGTATAGCAAGTATCTGGTTGCATACATACATTGCATACATTGCACACAACTCTTATTGAGTAATTTCAATAATGTTTAGCTCGTTTCTCCTCTATTCTGTAGTGTCATTTTCTTTCCTTTTCCCTTCAATGCCTAACTGTTATAGGTCTATCTATTGTCTAACCGCCTCTAAATAGTAAAATTGTTAATCTAATCTACCCTATTCTAGCTTGATCTATTCTAGTATGCTTTGTTCGACTAGTTTTACAACCTATATAACACTTCTGCTTTTCCGGTTGCTGGGCCTACCTTTTGACATTGTGTTTCTGTGTCTGTGCGCTGTGTTCAGTCGCTTGTGTCATTTAGTTCTCGGCTGAAAACTTACCTCTTTCAAATTGCTTATCCACCTTGGCTGCCTCTCTGTCTCTTACGGACTCACCTTCTGGATGTTGGATCTTCTGGATGTTGACCTGATTACGGCTTGGTTTTGTTGTGTCATCGGTTGATGCCTTGTGCATTAAACACCGGCGCATTAGAAGTTGCTAATTACATTACAATTACATTACTGAGTCCCATCACAAGCAACTTAAGATTTACCTTATTCAAATTACTTATCCAGCACAGCCTGCTTCTCATAGTGGACTGATCTTCTTAGTAATGACCTGATTACAGAATGGTTTCTGTGTGCCATCGGCTGATGCCTCGTGCGATAGAGCTTACTAATTAATATTACATTACAATGGAATTCAGCGTGGGAAACTGTGCAAACGTTCTGATTGTAGACAATGGCCTCCTTTCAAGACAATCACTCAGAAGAAAAGAAAAAAACCAACGACACAGGTGCCGTGTTGTTATTGATATAGTAAAGCATTTAAGTAAGTATTTTAACGACAGTGTGATAAGAAAGATCATTAGAGCTCGCGCGGGGAGAGAGAAACAGAGAGAGAGAGACAGACAGAGACAGACAGAGAGAAAGAGAGAGAGAGAGAGAGAGAGAGAGAGAGAGAGAGAGAGAGAGAGAGAGAGAGAGAGAGAGAGAGAGAGAGAGAGAGAGAGAGAGTAGCCAGCCATCATAATATACTTATAAATTACCGAGACATGTACAATTTACAACCTTACGCTTAACCCACACCCAGTATTTGCGAAACATTGCCAGGTAAACATGTCTTACACTTGAGCCCTGCTGCAGGCCTCAAGTGTAAGACATGTTTACCTGACTATTAGCACTCGATTGAGACTAATTAGCATAAACCGACTCAACACTGGCAACGCAGAAGCTCTTCAGCTTCCACTCAATAAACAGGACCAGTGCGAGAGTTTTTATTGACCAGAATAATAGGCCAAGAGCCTAACCAATGAGAGTTCGTGTTAACATGGATGCAAAGGGCACCAGAAAGCGACCAGTGAACATTTCATATGTGGGTCAACGCTCATACACAACATTTATCTTGCTGGACATAAAATTTATTAGTAATAAGGCTGCTGTAGGAGATAAGAAATCTCATAGGTTAACCCCGAAAGGCATGCAGCCATGGGTATGAAGTGTTAGCGGCTTCATTTTCTTAGCCTCGGCTTATGAGGGTAGTTAGTAATCTCCCTCGCCGTCTGACCTTCACACTGACAGTGTGCAGTCAGTGTGCGTATAATGTGATGTTGGCTAAGGACCAAGGCGAAGCAGAAATCTCGAAGAAATTCTGCTCTGGCTGAGATTTGAACACCAGACCTTTCAGTTGATAGTTCAACGCGCTAACCACTAGACCATCGCGCACCCAGACTACTGCAGAGGACAATGTGCAATGAGATCGTAATTGTAATCGTAAATCTCAAACTTCTAAAGCGCCAATTGAAAGCCAAGAGCAGCTTATTCACTGCCGCTGGTCTAGATTAGTTGGTCTCGCAATTGGTACTCCTCTCATATTAAGCAGCTGAACTCTGATGGGCTCTTGTAATTGTAATTGTAATTGTAATCACACATTTATATAGCGCCTTCAAAAGTGTGAGAGACAGACAGAGAGAGAGTGTGTGTGTGTGAGAGAGAGAGAGAGAGAGAGAGAGAGAGAGAGAGAGAGAGAGAGAGAGAGAGAGAGAGAGAGAGAGAGAGAGAGAGAGAGAGAGAGAGAGAGAGATCGTGAGGTGATCGTGTTATTTGTGTCAAATGACTATAGCTTTAGAAGAAGAAGAAGCAAAGCAATCCCTTAAGGCTTAAGCTAACCCTGGGAGGCAGTCATTGGCATCAAATGTTGTGACTTAGATGCTCTTAACCCTGGCATCCGATTGGAGTTATCAGCCCTCTTCCTCGCCAAATCATCTACCCATACGGTCAGTCGATCACTATTTTAAATTTGCAGTTGGATTCGCTTTGAGCCACAACAATATGGACATTTGGATATGTATCTCCCTGCAGGGATTCGAACCACAACCTCTGGTTTGACATTTCATCACTCTAACAGTAATAGTGCATCGGTAAAATGAGCAGACTAACTTGTGTCCACTTCTGTAGGTCAACCGCACACGTCTCAGCCCACTGGGTTCTTCAGGCGTGGCGTACAACACACAATCGGCAGCGATTGAGGGTCTTCCACCAGGAACGATGATGATGGCTCGACCTCAACCAATTCCAGGAGTTCCACCCGGTCTTGAGTACCTCCTGACGCTGGACCAACTTCTGATCCACCAACAAGTGGAACTTCTTGAAGGTAGGCAATTACCAATCTGGTGGAGGATCTCATCTCTACACAAGTTTCTCACTTGGCGAAGATTTGAACCTCCGACCTCTTGCCTCACAATCCAGAACATTAACTTCTAGTAACTCCAAATTACTGGCGGTGTGCTCTACCAAATTTAAAGTGTCCTATCCTGGACGGATCTCTGCATATTGGGAATTTTGTAAAAAAATATTGAGTTAAAGTTCAGTTAAAAAAATTGAATGTTTCAGTGCAATACAGTACAATACAATTGCATTTGATATCACCCTTCTTCCAAAGGTTACCCGAAGCTCAGAAGTGCAAACGCCTCCGCGGCACAGATGCAATTATATTGCAGAGCAATTGTGCGCGAAGGACGACCTACACAGTAACCGCCCCGAATTCCATCAGAGACGAGAGACACAAGCAGTTCAGATTAACTTCCACGACTGTAACTCTTATAAACGAAATCAAGATGAATTTAATTTACAAACGAATTTCTAGTAGAGCCTGTTGAACACAATTCTTCCCCTAAAGCTGGTCTGCATCCCCATGTAATGCCCTCCCTCCAGTCTGAAGTATCAGTAGGTAATTGTAGCTGCAACGAAAAATATAATGTAACTCCACTTCAGAAAATTTATCGGAGATGAAGTAAGTAACTAGGCCCCTATGAACAGAACTCTAGGCAATTCGCAGGACCATTTTACGATCTCGAGGTTGAAGCATAATTTTTTACCCCTAATATCTCATCAAATGAAGTATCGAATTTATAGTGTCAGGTCAAGGAATCCATTTCTGACGAAGATTTGCTCAACCTACCATAACAAATAGAGTGTCTAATTCTCGATTTATTGCAGTGCCTTGACAGTCCACACAAAATGCAATCTCAGCTCATAGGCAAGCTAAGCTAGTGAACTGTCAAAGTTACAAGGTGGCGGTAGTGCCAATAGGGTGGGAGTGTTATTTTCCAAGATTGCGGCCAATATGGCCGCTTAAACAAATGAATGTCTATCTCAGCTTATAGGTAGGCTACCATAACAAATAGAGTGTCTAATTAAATAGATTCAAGGTCACCGAATCGATTTATTGCAGTGCCAATAGTGTGCGAGTGTTATTTTCCAAGATGTGGCCGCCATAACACACAAAATGCATATCTCAGCTCATAGGCAAGCTACAGTAACAAATGAAGCGTCGAATTTAATAATTTTAAGGTCAGTCAATCGATTTTTCATAGTAGCAATAGTGTAGGAATGCTACTATCCAAGATGGCGGACAAGATGGCCGCCAAAACACAAACATTTGTATATCTCAGATCAAAATAAGCTACAATAACAAATGAAGGATCAAATTTAATAGTTTCAAGATCAAGAAATCGATTTCTCGTAGTTGCAATAGTGATAAATTGATACTATCCAAAATGGCGGCCAATATGGCTGCCAAAACAAAATATTTATGTCTCACCTCATAGGTAAGCTACCGTAAGAAATAAAGTGTCGAATTTAATAGTTTCAAGATCAAGGAATCCATTTCTCGTAGTGCCAATAGTGTGCGAGTGTTTCTTTCCAAGATGGCGGCCAATATGGCCGCCAAAACACAGATATAAATATCTTAGCTGATAGGTAAGCTACGATAGCAAATGAAGTGTCAAATTTTATAATTTCAAGGTCAAACAGTCGTTTTTTCGCAGTAGCAAAAGTGTCGGGATGATACTATCCAAGATGGCGACCAATGTGGCCGCAGAAACAAAACATGCATATTTCAGCTTTAAGTTTAGCTAAAATAACAAAAGAAGTGTCAAATTTAATACATTCAAGATCAACGTATCGATTTCTCGTAGTGGCAATAGTATGGGAGCGTTACTATCCAAGATGGCGTCCATTATGGCCGCCAAAAGCAAAATATGAGCTGAGATATACAAATTTCTGTGTTTTGGCGCCATATTGACCGCCATCTTGAAAAGTAACATTCACACACTATTGCCACTACGATAAGTCAATTCCTTGACCTTGAATATACTAAATTTGACACTTCATTTGTTAATGTATCTTACCTGTGAGCTGAGATACACATAGTTTTGTGTTTTAGCGGCCATATTGGCCGCCATCTTGGAAATTAACACTCTCATACTATTGCCGTTACGACAGATCGAATCCCTGACCTTGAAAATACTAAATTCGATACTTCGCTTGTTATTATAGCTTGTCTATGAGCTGGGACATGCATATTTTTGTGTTTTGGCGGCCATATTGGCCGCCATCTTGGAAAGTAGACTCTCCACAATTATGCTACTATCAAAACTGAATTCTTTGGTAGATTCAACACTTTATTTATGATTTTAAGTTACTTCTGAGCTCAGATATTTAAAAAATATTTTTTTCCTATGTTCTAAAAAATAACGACGTCGAGGACCAAGCGGGGTAAATATTTACCCCATGACACTTTGGACTCAAATATCTTTTCCCCACAACATGACATCAAGGTGGTTATGGTGTCAGAATATGTCTGGGGTAATATCTTGTAAACACATGAAACGTCAAACTATAACTCCCCACAGTTGCTCCGCAATCAACATCCAAATACCCCTGGGGTAATTATTTACCCCGCTTGGTCCTGCGAAGGTTAAAACTCACAAAATTCATAAGGTTGTTATGTCATTACTATGAGTTGAAATTTCATCAACAAGCTAAAGCTTGCTCAGAAAACTAAAACTTTCACCTGTGGAATCTGTGGATGGTTCAGAGACACACACGTACATCTAAACAACGGATTTCCGACTAAACAGATAGAATCATAACACTACAATTGATTTCTCATTTAGTTTTCTTATTCATTCATACCACACAACTCAATATTCGTTCACAAAACTGTACCAACTTCTTCCATTGCAGCGGTCGTTGGCTGGGAATGTCGCAACAGGTATCAGATCAAGAACAGTCTCGGACAACAAGTGTTCTTCGCCGCTGAAGGTAGAAAAATGTAGATAACAGATTACATAGACAATTAGCTTTGCACTTGAAAAAGTATAGAAAAAGTCCTTTACAGATTAAGTTGCACCAATAAGTTTTTGACAAAGCTAAGCAGGAGGAGTCAGAGAAAACATCAGAAGACAGAATATATAGGACAGGTATACTATTGATTACATCTTAATAGCATTTTACTGCATAATAGGAAATCGTATCTTGCATATTTACAGGCTGTTTGGTATGGATTTTCTTCCCTGGTTAAATGCCTATGATGCAATTTAATTCTAGGTTTAAACTTGGCATTTCAGCGGAAGAAAGCATTGGCATAAAATCTCCAGCACTCATCATTCCTAAGACCATTTCCCATTCACAAGGCAGATTAGTTGCTGGTTGCTGTTATCTATGTTGCGTAATGTTGTTGATGTCGTTGCCCCTATTTCTTCTGTCGTTGATAAGTTAATCCTTTATGTCAAAGACTGGAAAATCATGATTCAACTATAAGACCGACCAATTTGTTGATGTGCGTTTTGGTAGAGTCTGGCATTTGTATGCGTCAGTGCTGTGGTTCCGGAAGAGGTTTCATCTTACATATTACGGACAACTTCGGACAGGTATGCATGAACTTACAACAGGTGACAACATTTCTAATATACACATCAATTCTTATTCACCGGGTGCGTGCGAGTTAAGTCTTCAATTGAAAACGTGTAACGGACTGAATAGCAAATACATAGACAGAAGGTAAGCAGATAAGTTGGTTAAAGTATTTCCAAGTGATTGGCAAACATGGCAACAACCTTGAATCTTTTTAACATTAGGCTACATGTAAAAACATAGGAAAATATCAACCAGGATTTCCTGGACTCGCTGTGATATGATTCGGAGAGAGAGAGAGAGAGAGAGAGAGAGAGAGAGAGAGAGAGAGAGAGAGAGAGAGAGAGAGAGAGAGAGAGAGAGAGAGAGACAGACAGACAGACAGAGACAGAGAGACGGACAGAGAGAGAGAGAGACAGACAGAGACAGAGACAGAGACAGAGAGAGAGACAGAGACAGAGAGAGAGAGAGGGAGAGAGAGGGAGAAGAGAGAGAAAGAATGAGAGAATTTATCACCGGGTAGGCCTACTTTCTTTTTCTATAACGTTCTGTGTTTATTTCCTTGTATCCTATAGGCTACTGCATTTATTTCCTTCTGTTTGTTTCACATTCTGTATTTATTCTTTTCTGTTTCTATTCCATTCTCAATTGATCCCTCTGTGTTTGTGTAGGAGGTTATTCGTGTACGACGTGAGTTCAAGTGTTGCGCCGGATGTTGTTGGTGCGCCAATGCCGATTGTTGCGGCTTCGAACTTCAGGTTGAAGCTCCAGTTGGAAATATCTGTGGATACGTGAGACAGGTGTAAGTTGATGATAAACTGCAATACTATCAAACAACGATTACAATAAAAATTACATTCGCAATTAAATAGGCCCTACATTTTTTTTACCTGCATTTGTAAATATATATCCGGAAATGTATAGAGCCAGAGACCTCGTAACGGCGCACAGAAATTATCATTCCAATGTTCTTGCCTAATTATCCTAAGAAAATTTTGGGTTCAGTTCATCATCATATATTCGTTTACTGTGTTAACAACAGACAGAGACAGCGAGACAGAGAGTACATAGAAAGACAAGAGACATCGAGACATTAGAGACAGAGAGAAGACATAGACAGCTTAGTAAGAGTTCAGGATTAGACATACAGAGACAGAAGACAGACAGACAGACAGACAGACTTGTCGCCGAGAGATTCAGACCAAGTGAGTTGGACAGACAGATAGAGGCAGAAGATAGGGAGAGAGAGAATGTTGGTTAGGACAAACAGACACATCTGACAGGAAGACAGACAGATAGAGGCAGAGAGACAGAGGGGAGGGAGAGAGAGGAGAGAGAGGGAGAAAGAGAGAAAGAATGAGAGCATTTATCACCGGGTACTTTCTTTTTCTATAACGTTCTGTATATCTTTCCTCGTATCCTTAACTGCATTTATTTCCTTCTGTTTGTTTCACATTCTGTATTTATTCTTATCTGTTTCTGTCATATTCTTTGTTTATTCTTTTGTATTTGTTTAGGAGGTTATTCGTGTACGACGTGAGTTCAAGTGTTGTGCCGGATGTTGTTGGTGCGCCAACGCCGATTGTTGCGGCTTCGAACTTCAGGTTGAAGCTCCAGTTGGAAATATCTGTGGATACGTGAGACAGGTGTAAGTTGATGATAAACTACAATACTACCAAACAACGATTACAAATTATAAATATTTACTAAGCCACAATTAATTGGTTTATTCCAGATTTGCTCCTCGCGTCGCAAACTACTCGCAGTGGAAACTATTTGTCGGAGTTTGCAAAATGAATGCTCTGATTCACACAGAGAGAACAATCACAATAACTAATAAAATTATTTCCAAGAGTCGTTATTTTTATAATGAAGTTAATGAACTTCCATAATACGTCAGGATTCTGCAATGACCAACAGTCAACTACGATGTAAACATGACATTGACATTTTTAAATTAAAAATTGAAAGGGGTTTCAGTCTCAGTTTAAACTGTTAGCTGAAGTACTCATAGCAACAACAAATTGACAAATAAACTTCCGATGTGACTAAGTTGCACTGCAAGAAGAAATACAAATGCACAACAAAAGATAACAAACCATTGCGCCAAGATGAAAGTACGGTGGCCGAGAAGGGCCAAATTGTATTGTCTGAAAGGATAACCCTATTCCTTAAAAAGAATATCACAATATCAACATCAGGCCGATTGGCCATAATGGAGGGTATGTTATTATTATGAAGTCGTTTGGCGTGGGTCTGAGGGTAATGAATGTTAGGGGTGTCAAGCCGACTTCCAGAGGTCGGCCAAAGGCTAGAAGCAGGAGTTAAAAGAAGAAGCTGGGGTCCAACTCCCGATCCCCCGGCAATCGGACACTGCACTCTACTGATGGCTTGGTAATTAAACAAACGGCGCTATAGAAATCATTGGATATGATTATATGCTGTGTCGAATTGACACATCATAAAATTACTAATGAGATCGTGTATCGTCATTGTACATTACCAGACAGAGCGGATGGACCGCGAGGTACATGCTACGAGATGCAGATAGACAGGATGTACTCTTTGTCCAAGGTCCTTGCTGCATCTGGAACGGAATATGTTGCACTTGGGACCAAGAGTTCAAGGTTAGTACTGTTCATCTTATGTTGCTATGCATCCATGTCTGTCTGTTTGCCGGTCAGTCTTGCTGCCTGTGTCTGTATATCACCAGTGTTCTGCTGGTCCTCCGACTCGGCTCTTAAGTGTCGCTGGACATATTTAAGGGATTAACATTTGCATTCGGTCTTACTTTATCACTAGTTATGAAGCCTGGATTCGGCTGGCGGGTTTTGGGCTGCTCTATATAAAGAGCTTGCGCTTATTATATTGGAAGAATACATCCAATAATATACGAGGTTTACGAAAAAGTTGTGGATAGGTAAAATAGGTCACAAAGAAAGTGGAAGTGCCTAAAGAGTACACAGAACCTGTATCTGTTCATTCTGCGCAGTCGTTTATATAGTTTCTTTCTCCAAGTAGGACTTGACCTTTTTCAGATTGCATAACTTCCACTGATTTCCTCTCTGACTTGACTGTGTTTTGGTGGACTCTTCTTCTGAATAATTGACCTGATTATGACTTGGATTTGTTGCGTCATCGGTTGATGCCTTTTGCATTAGACTTCGTCGCGACTGAAGTCAAAATTAACCATGAACGCTATTTTTTGGAGAAGGGTCTTCTAATATCTTTAGAGACTTGTTCCCAATGTGATAAATGAAATTCGTGTTATATTTACAGGTTTACACACCAGACAGAAGTCGAGAGGTCGGAGTTGTATCGAAACAGTGGTCCGGGCTGGCCAAAGAGCTTTTTACAAACGCCGCCAACTTTAACGCAAGTTGTAAGACACTTGAAATATTTTCCGTTTCTCCGTATTCCTCATTCTCTTTCCATTCTTATTTTCAGTGCACTCACATAATGGTGAACAATAGGCTAGTTGTAAGATGTTCTGGAGTGTTGTTTGATTTGGTATGGTGATGATACTGATACCTTATCTTCAACATGAGCATACGTTTATAACCTATTAGGCCAACTCTATCAATAAACCTAAGGTTCTAATCTCTATCTGAAGCTCTTTCTTCCAGTCAGATATTATAAGTATCATGCATTTATTTGGGCGCCACTATCTAATGACCAAGCGGATATTACTGTTAATAAAGTTCCTTTTTGCAATAACTTTAGACTACTTCAATGAATGCATCTTAAGCAACAATTTATTTTAGCAAATTATGCTGTAGTAGATAATAAATTTATCTAAATTAAGAAACGTCATAGTAGCCTAACGGTACGATTTAATTGGTAGCAAACAGTAGAACATTTCTCACGGACACGAAGCATTAGAATTATTTCATTTTGGAGTAGTAGTATTATAACTGGTACGATTTAATTGGCAGTCACCGTAGAACAAAGCATTAGAATTACTTCTTTAGAATTTAGATTCGGACGGACAAACACACAGTACAAAGTCATGTTCTAACCAGGATCACATAATCGCTGCATCGTTGAATATTATACAGATGTAGAGGAAAAGAGAACCGGATTCTTCGGGTAGCTTATTTTTTATAATTATGTAGTGTAGTTATGGAAGACACTTGATTTGTTGGCATTTCAGTTCCCATTGATCTGGACGTTCGCATGAAGGCCGTGGTTCTTGCAGCAGCTTTTCTCATCGTAAGTTTAGGCCTAGTTTTTCTTTACTTCAGGCACGAATGAATCTTAATCAGCCCATAAATATGAGATTAGGCTACCTTCGTGGGCGTGTCGCCTTCCTATATCGATATAATCTATTACCATAACCCGCTAATCTAATCTAATGTTATTCCATCTTTCGGTTGATGAAATGTGTAGAAATGAATTGTTTCAATTATCTTGTCCTAACTTACTTTGCAGAATTATTACTTTGCCTTGCATTTCCATTCTTTACCCTGCTTTACCATACCTAATCTAAACCTTTGTACCTGAGGGCTGAGAGCCATTTAGCCTACTTTCCTCCCTATGCCTAGAGTGGAAGGGTAAACTTCACCAGACCACCATTTGGTCGCGTATAAGTTTGATGTTGAAGACATGTTTGATAAAGGATGGTACCATAATCAATAGCACTAAAGGAAAAAACCGGTAACCCAGCTTCGTTGTGATTCATTGGTTTAATTCAGAAGGTGTTCTACGTTTGGATATTCAGGCTTTTATGTTGTTGCTGCCTTTGTTGATCGTTCAGCATTGGACTAAAGCCCTCATAGTAATCGTGATTGTAAACTTCAAATTTCAAAAGCGCTACTCAAAAGTTGAGCGCTGGGCAACACCTTATTCACGAGCGCTGCGTCGTGTCCGATGGGTTGTCAAGAGATGTCCAGTGATGATCCGAGTCTGGTTACCATAGAGACGAAAGCGAGGAGACAGCGGAGTTCCTAAGGTGGGTTTCGTTGAGGACGAGAAAGCATTTGAGGCGTAGGATTGGATGGATCAGGGTAGGAAGGATTGGAAAAATTGAGGTAGGTAGTATTGGATGGATTAAGGAATTTAGACTTGGATGGATTAGGGTAGGAATTGTGTAACATACAGTTTGCCACTCATTACATTAACTTCAGGCTGATATTCACTCGTTTCTTTGCCGTTTTTATTCCAGGATTTTATGTTCTTCGAGAATAAAAATAAGTGAGATCGATCACAACCGAATAAAACTGGAAGAGGTGGGATCTTCGTTCAAGTGCTCTACATCTAGGCTTTGTGACTGGCTGAATTCTTTTTTTATAGGCTTGACATATTTACTTAGTATGGGTATAGCTTCTAGTTAGACAGGGCTGGCCTGCATGAGAACGCTCTAGATTTGTTTGATCAATCTGCACAATATAAATGAGCTGAATGAAAAAGCTCGTTTAATATTCATTAACGCAAAAATGAATATTCATCTATTCAGAATGAATAGTCATTTATTAAAGGCATATTCATTTATTCAGAAAGAGTATTCGTTTATTCAGAATAAATATTCATTTATTTCGAGGCTATGCAAAGGTAATATCGAATTTTTCAGACGCATGCAGATAATTTTAATGTGTTGAAGCTAAGCTTTATAAATACAATACAATTCAATACAAGTTTAGAAAGCCCTATAGGCTTTCAGGTTGATGGAGTTATAATGACTTTCAATTGTCACTCAAAAGCTTAACATATTAAACCAACTACCATGCGATTTGTAGTTTTAAGACTAACTTGAGCAATTCTATAACTCCGTTGTCTTTAAAAGGCAATGGGCTGATTGCAATTAATTTATAGGCCTATCTATGTTAATAAGTTCATAATAATCAGTTGTTTTATGTGCAACAGATGAAAGAAGCACAGTTGTCCTGTCGAATTTTGCTCATCAAAGTGTTATACTCGAAAATGGACGAAAATGTTGGCTGATATAACACTTTCGAATCAAACAGACGCCGATTCGCGCTTTAAGCTGCTCTCTTTTGTTAGATCTTTGAGAAGTGTTTTACAATTATCTTCATTGTTTTGTACACAATTTGATGGTCTCGTTTTATATTAAGAGTATAGCTGTAACTGTAACTAATATGAAACTGTTGAAACACCATTAACTAGCCTATAGGGGTAGCTGTAACTAAGATAAAATCTGTAAGGAGAATCACACTGTTGATTGGCATTCGCCAGTGCTTTCATGGATCTATTATCCGGGATTATGTTGGTAATTCACTCCAAAGAAGACCTGCAGGTAAGTTATTTCTATTTAGAGATGCTACCTGGATATGTCATAACGATGATGATCAAGGTCGCTCTCTTGCTTACCCAGGTTTGTGACTGGCAGCACTCGAAAACTTCAGAGACACAGTTTAAAGATCTGTTATATATATAATTTATCCATCAGGAATGATTATTAAACGATATATTATCAGAACATCACACGAATTATTCATTAACCTTTACGAGAAGGGCTTTCAACATACTGTGCATTAGGGTGGAGTGAAAAAAGCGAAAATTAGAATTTCAAAAAGTAATAGCAACCAAACGTTGCCTTATGGTATGGGGTCAAAATATGTCGAAAAAGTTTTTTAAAATATTAATGTCTTCCGCCCCCACCAGAGGGCCAAAGTTACGAAAAATAGCATTTTTCGAGAAAATTGCAGGTTTTCTTGTAAAATATTTTAATTGAAAACTAATTAAATGTCATTCAATATACCGTTGGATAGAGCTCTTAATACTGAATAAAACGATGTATTAATTTTCAGAATATGCCCATATTTGTAGAAGTTATTAACTTTTTACCAATTCCTCTGGTTCGCGACATGTCGCTAAGTCTGAAAACGGTTAAACACTAATAACTTTTTTATCCGTCGAGATATTTCAACCCATAGTATGTCATTCGATTCAGCTCTGAATCACCTTTCTAATGGTACATTGTGATGCGGGATTGTTTAACAGTACACATTTGTTTTTATTGTTTTAACAGTTTTTTTGCAATTTTTAATTGATTCTGTTGTCATTTCAGCTGAATGCACACTTTGTCCGATGAATTGAGCGCTAAGAACGTTCCATTTTGATCGTAAATAATTGCGAAATGTTGAAGCATAAAAGCTACAATGGCTACTCGTTCTAAAACATTGTTTTCAAAGTTCGGACACATACAGGAACTACGGCAGACTGTCCTACCCCATATGAGATATGTGTCTCTGTTGAACTGGTCCACTACCATGATCTTCACTCTCTAATGTCTGGATTTAGGAAATTTCACTCCACAGAATCTCTTATGGTGAGTCTTCTAGCAGATATACTTCCTGATGTGGACCGTAGGCTTCCGTAGCCATAGCATTCTACTCTCCTTTTATGACATCAGTGCCGCTTTTGACACTGTTGATCACACCATAATCCTCTTAGACCTGCTGTCTAGGTCGTCTGAGACTGTTGACTCTGCTCTTCTTTGGTTCCATTCATTCCTCAAGGATCGTGCAATTTCTGGAGTTTTCGGTCCTACCCGCTCTCCCTGTGTCCACTTTTCTTATGGCTTACCTCAGGACTCTGTCATTGTTCCCTTCTGTTTATCTTGTATGCCTCGGATCTAGCCGGGATTCTTGGTCCACTCGATGTCTCTTCCACCAATATGCTAATGACCCGTTATCTTGGAGTAATTCTCGATCCTGTCCTCTCTCTGTCACTATCAAGGCCTATTGTACTTCAGTCAATCTTGGTAAGCATGGCACGGCTACCTAGCCAAATGTACTGGGTCTTGTCTTGGTTTAGACAAAGACGATTAGCAGATAACCATCGACCAAGTGCAGCTGAGGCCTCTAGAATACATTCAACCATAGCAGCGGCTGTGACGGCAGGGCCATGAAGGTACGGAAATAAATGGAACCAAAGAAGAGCAGATTCAACAATCCCAAACGACCTAGACACCAGGTCTAAGAGGATGATGGTGTGATCAGCAGTGTCAAAAGCGGCACTGATGTCATAAAGGGAGAGTAGAATGCTATGGCTACTGTCCACATCAGGAAGTATATCCGCTAGAAGACTCATCATAAGAGATTATGTCGAGTGGAATTCCCTAAATCCAGACTGAAGAGGAGGCATTAGAGAGTGAAGATCATGGTAGTGGACCAGTTCAACAGAGACACATTCTCATATGGAGGTAGGACAGTGTATAAAAATTGCAAAAAACTGTTAAAACAATAAAAACAAATGTGTACTGTTAAACAATTCCGCATCACAATGTACCATTAGAAAGGTGATTCAGAGCTGAATCGAATGACATACTATGGGTTGAAATATCTCGACGGATAAAAAAGTTATTAGTGTTTAACCGTTTTCAGACTTAGCGACATGTCGCGAACCAGAGGAATTGGTAAAAAGTTAATAACTTCTACAAATATGGGCATATTCCGAAAATTATTACATCGTTTTATTCAGTATTAAGAGCTCTATCCAACGGCATATTGAATGACATTTAATTAGTTTTCAATTAAAATATTTTACAAGAAAACCTGCAATTTTCTCGAAAAATGCTATTTTTCGTAACTTTGGTCCTCTGGTGGGGGCGGAAGACATTAATATTTTAAAAAACTTTTTCGACATTTTTTGACCCCATACCATAAGGCAACGTTTGGTTGCTATTACTTTTTGAAATTCTAATTTTCGCTTTTTTCACTCCACCCTACTGTGCATACATATGATTCTTCGTTTCTAGAACCACTTGAACGTGTTGTTATGCGAAATGAATGTATCATAATAAGAGTTACTGCTGTAACAGCCGTCTTATAAATATATCTTCCTGGTGTTGCTAAGAGAAACATGCCATCGTAATGTCGTTGCAGATGGGTGCCGTTGCTTGAGGAATGAGCGCTTATTATTAATGTCTTCAGCATTTGGTTTAGTCACAGATTTGGTAGTTCTTCTTTGCCTATGGTCTGTTTATTATTATTATTATTATTATTATTATTATTATTATTATTATTATTACTATTATTATTATTATTATTATTATTATTATTATTATTATTATTATTATTATTATTATTACTATTATTATTATTATTATTATTATTATTATTATTATTATTATTATTATTATTATTATTATTATTATTATTATTATTATTATTATTATTATTATTACTATTATTATTATTATTATTATTATTATTATTATTATTATTATTATTATTATTATTATTATTATTATTATTATTATTATTATTATTATTATTATTATTATTATTATTATTATTATTATTATTATTATTATTATTATTATTATTATTATTATTATTATTATTATTATTATTATTATTATTATTATTATTATTATTATTATTATTATTATTATTATTATTATTATTATTATTATTATTACTATTATTATTATTATTATTATTATTATTATTATTATTATTATTATTATTATTATTATTATTATTATTATTATTATTATTATTATTATTATTATTACTGTTATTGTTATTATTATTATTATTATTATTATTATTATTATTATTATTATTATTATTATTATTATTATTATTACTATTATTTTATTTTTTATGCCCCTGAGGTACTTCATTCCCCCAGGGACTTAGAAATTATAAAAGTAATGTGTTTCTGGAACGGCTACTCATCCATGTCTGACTGTTGGAAAGAGCCCCTGAAGGCAACGGCATTGAATCGCTGGACGCAAACTGATAAACGCTGCAAAAGGTAGCATGTCTCTTTCGGGTCTCCAGTGGTCTTAGTTCCGCTGTTGTTGATTGGACCCATGGTCTCGAAGGCCAGCGGAACAAAGTCACAGATTTGGTAGTTCTTCTTTGCTACTATTATTATTATTATTATTATTATTATTATTATTATTATTATTATTATTATTATTATTATTATTATTATACTGCTTTTATTAAGCGCCGCTATTTAAGACCAAGCATTAATCGACAGCGCAGAGCAATTATTGTGAGTGAAGGACCTACTCAAGTAGGCCTAATTGCATGCATATAGGGGGCCTAGTCGATAATTCGTGTGCGTACATGCTCAGAAAGCAAACCCAATATACTTATGCGGGCGGTCATAGTTTCCAAATTCCCATAACTCGACAGACTTGTTCGGGGGACAGCTCTCGGTCTCTGACAGATATCAAATGATCAAATTAGGAGACCCACGATGACATTTGTGGGCCATGGTAGTCGATTGTTTAGAGCGATTTACCTTATAACGCGGCGAGTATACTGTAGGGGCCAACGTGTTCAAGCGTCCTGATGCGGTTTCCGTGTGGTAATCTTGAGCAAGGCTTCACCAATTCTCACTTCCACCTAGGGACACCGAAAACTTTATTCCTAGGCTGCTTTACAAGGGCATCTATTAAACCAAATACCCTTTAAAAATCAAATTAAAGCCAATAATATCCTGGACCAAACTTAAAACGGTAGGCCTATAGCCAAAGCCTACACATATTTTTCTTCTTCTTGTAATCGCGTTGCGTTCTGACAATGTGTTAACGAATAAACGAAGATTCTATTCTATTCTAAGTCCTTTAATCACAATAATGCTCAGCAACTTCGATTGATGCTTGGTTATTAGATAGTGGCGCTTAATATAATTATGCATAAGAAATTAAATAAATAAACACACACACAAAATATTTAATCTGCGATTTACGTCATTATACGAATAGTAGGCCTGGATGACGTAAGAAAGTCTTAAGAAAACTCGTTTACGTGAAAAAGACTCTCAACTCGAGGAAACAATAAAAATAAATCTTAGATCTTGCCGATGAAGACCAAGAACGAGAACTGGGAGTACAACATCATCGACAACAGCAACGGTGTCATAAAGAATTTAAAGGACGACAAAAATACAGGATACATGAAAACGTGGTACAGTTTTTGGTCTAAGCAGCATTATTATTTATAATTAGGCCTACCATGTTTTATTGTTTTCTAAATTTTTAATTTCTGTTCGTTTCTGATCCGTTCAGTTTAATTCTGCCTCAGATCTATTTTCCCCTCTTTAACAATAGTATTGTTTTTCTATTCCATTCCATTTTATTCTATGCTATTCCCATTCCATTCTGTGCCATTGCATAGTGGAGTAACCATTCTTATTATAAGAATATTGTTCATAGTTGCTTGATGCCATCCAGTCCATCGCAATTCATCTCACCGCAAACTATCACAGCACATTTAACGGTGTGTAGGTCTACATTACAATCATCTCATATCGTCTCATAGCACATCTCATCACGGGAATGAGGGATAGTCAAACGGTAACACTCCTGCTTGAAGAACAAATAAATCTTGAAAGACGCGGTTCAATACCGTTACCTCTCTAGATCGACCAGCCTTCCACTCCCTAGGAGGCAGCTGTGGGCGTCTAACAGGCTGCAAGATGTGCGCTCAATGAGATCATGAAATTTGTATCGTCATCTTTCAATGTTACTTAATGCGGTTTGTCATTGAACTTGTCAATAAACACAAGTATTATTATTATCAAATGGCACGTATTTCGGGAATTTCAAGAGTGGCAAAATTAGAAATGATTGTATGTGACAGTTCAGTCAATTGTGAGCAAACGCCAATATATATATTTGCGCTGACATTTGACAATGTAATCCTAAAAGTAGCTTTCTACTGACAATGCTATTGAAATTGTCGTAATTACAATTACAATAATTATTATTGTATTGTATTGTATTGCATTGTATTGTATTTGAACACTTGTTATAGCGCCCCTACCAGATTGCCCATTCAGAGGCGCTCCCGACTACTGCGCGGACGCTGAGTCGGAGTTTCACGCCGAAGCGCATAATGAGCAATTGCGAGTGAAGGACTTGCCCAGGGTCCCTACGCGGCGGCTTTGAGGTGGATTCGAACCCGCAACCCTCCAGGTGCAAGGCACCGAACACACCCCTATACCACCGCGCCCCAGTTGTATTGTGTTGTGTTGTGTTGTATTGTATTGTACTCCACGTTTATATTGCGACCGAGCCACCCGCAGTAAAGATCCGAGAAATTAATCTCTGATAAACCGACCGACCGGGAATCGAACCCGGGCTGCCGAAGTGGCGAGCGGGCTACCAACCCACTCGGCCACTCAGGATCTTCAATTATAGTAAAAGTAAGCAATAGTTCTGCTTTGTCGTAGTCAATGGAGTTATCTGTAGACCGTCCTACAACCGAGGAAGAAATACAGATCGAAGACCATCCTAAAACCGAGGAAGAAATACGCTTTGAAGAAGCCCTCGCAGGTGAGGAACTTGCTGTTATCTATAATTAGCCATATGCTGGAGAAGATAACAGATAGACAGACAGACAGACAGACAGACAGACAGACAGACAGACAGACAGACAGACAGACAGACAGACAGACAGACAGACAGACAGACAGACAGACAGACAGACAGACAGACAGATAGACAGACAGACAGACAGCGCATGCAAGTATTGTGTCTACTTGTAACAATTATTTTGTTAGCATCATTATTAGCAGCTTCTGTAGCGCCGATGCACAAAACACAAGTGACCAAACAATGGCGCCCCAAAACTCAAGGTGTAATCAGGTCAATACCCATAAGGTCATGGCACCCTCTATAATTTTATTAAGCATTTCATATTCGTGATACTGAAGTCCTTCGTAACGCAGAAGACATTCGCCAGAACTCAGCTGATTATGCTCCAAATTAAAACGGTGTTGGTCACTGATAAGAGCTCGACCTGATTCCTATTTGTTCAGCACGAAATGCCTCCGATAAACAGTGTTCGAGTAAATATCTTTCTATGCTAAATGAACATACGACTGCAGTCATAAGCAAATGGTTTGATGTTTGTTAATAAAATTCAACACCAAACTGCAACCCCGATCTTGCTACCAGAAGCTGGACAATTTTAAGGAGTGTAGTAAGTACTAAGGTTAAAACGAACACGACAATCATGACTACGACGATGACGAATACGATGGCGAAATTATCACTGATGATTTTAGTTATCACGACGACGGTATTGATGCCGATAATGATTATAATGATTACAATTATGATAAAGTCGGTGATTACGATGATGACGCTGATGATTATGATGGCGACGAGGATTATAGCAATGACGATGCCTTTCAAATAGAATAATAATAATACAATTTAATTGTTTACTTTATTTTTGCCTATAAGGTAGAATTTCTGCAACCAAATTGTCGAAGCCTCAGCCGACTGAAGTTCCTGGGGGCGTCACGAACGACTTGCCAAGGGCTGAAGTCGTTCAAACTGTACCGCCCGGAATAAAGATACCTCAACCGGCGGCATTTGTAGGAATTCCACCTGGTCTCGAGTCCCTCTTGGAGCTAGACGAACTACTCATCCACCAAAAAGTAGATCTTGTCGAAGGCAAGCATTTATTCATTCATTCATTCTGGAGATTTATATAGCGCTCCTTCGAGAAATCTACTCCAGAGCGCTCCCAGCATAGCCACGGCAAACGAAAAACACGAAAAAAGACTTGAGTGATTTATAAAACCCAATAGTAGCACACGCAGCTCAGGTGATAGATCAACTGATACTTCGGCGAAGCATCAAATCAAGTTACCAAAAATTAGATCTAAATATATTTTTAAGTACCGTTCCTGGATGCAATGTTGTACACGGTAGTAATAGATTTTCCACAAGGACCTATTATACACAGGACTGGTAGCTCCCTCTATGAAGTCGTATTTTGACTAGTTTTTGAGCGATAATCAGGGAGCCAGTAAAATGTCGCGTCTTGTTTTTAGAAAACAAATGCATTTCAATTATATTTATGAAGGCAATGGACGAATAATTAATTTTTGCGAAGTAAAAAATTGCCTGTGGAGATTTAAAGCGTCGTATTTAATATCACTTAACAAATTTGAAGTGAGGGGCATCTGTGGTTAGGCTAAGTGTGAAACGGATATACAATTAGTTTCACGAGTTACCATTGCTCTAATATTATAGAATCTTTGGATTTCCCCATAAGAGAAAAGATAGAAATAATTATTATAGAATTTTATCTCAACAGAAATTTTTGATATCCTAAGGTTTTAGGGTAATAATTATAGCTATTATTGGGAACAGTTAACGGTCGGAGGGTTTTCTCGGGTTACGAGATCACAGTGAGATTCAGTGTCTGTGTTATGGGCTACTGTCAGGCACAGGGCCTAAAATAGTGTTTTCTTATGCAACATGTATGGTTGACATTGTCAGTAGTGCAGTTGACTTGTCTGGAATGTGCAGTGTATAGTACTGTATTGCATTGTATTGTATCTAAAGATTTATATAGCGCCTCTCTCAGAATAACTATTCAGAGGAGTTATGAAATAATTATTGTATCAGTATCTACCAGTTCAAATATATTTTTGGCACTGGTCAGGCATGCAAACAAATATCACAGTAGTGATTGGAGTAACTTTGAATGCGAACATGACATTCTTTCAAAACATAAATCAAGCTTATCCTCCTAGCCATGATAATTCTAAATGACAAGATCGTCTTATTATTTTTTCATTCATTCATTCAAACATTTATATAGCGCCCCTTCAAGGTAACTACTCAGAAACGCATTATTATTATTATGATAATTTTTTATGCAAGAAACTAGAAACCATGCTACCGTCTATACAACGTTATACCACAATAGTGCAATTCCACGTAAGAAATCCAGATGCTTGTTTCCGAGTTCTGCCTTTCAAACGTTGACATCCATTGATGCAAAACCGATTGTCTGTAGATTTTCTAAACTGTTGGTGATTTACGAAATTACTTCAGTTCAGTACAATTTCGTTTTCTTCTCATTCTCTCCGTAATATTAACACTTCTCAAAGCCTTCTCACCGATGGTCAACAAAGGCAACGGTTTTCTTATGACCAAGGGATGTGGTTTTCTAGTGTAGTTTATATACTTCTGTGATAGGCCCATGTGGACATAAGCAAAATTATGCGAACTTCATTTGCAGTTTTTACTTGCTGGGACACTAACAACAAGTACCAGATCACGAATAATCTCGGACAACAAGTGTTCTCCGCCGTGGAAAGTAAGCAAAGTGTTGCACAACAGAAACAAAATATAACGATAGAATTCAACATTTAAATAATTATAGTAGGCGAATACGCAAGAAGGGAAGATGCTGGTTCGGACAATGTTAAAAAGCATGGATAACTTCAGACAACAGAAGTCTTAGATTACAGTATCTGACCGACCGACTGACTGACTGACCGACCGACTGACTGACTGACCGACCGACTGACCGACCGACTGACTGACTGACTGACCGACTGACTGACTGACTTTCACTCACTCATTCATTCACTCACTCACCCCACTCGCTCTCTCTCTCTCTCTCTCTCTCTCTCTCTCTCTCACTGTCTCTCTGTCTGTCTCTCTGTCTGCCTCTCTGTTTCTGTGTCTCTGTTCCTCCTCTCTTGATCTGGAAACCGGACTCCGACCTCCATTTGACAAACTTTTGGAAAGCCACTTTGACTTGACCCGGCGCTCGTGAATAAGCTGGTGCCCTGCGCTTGGCTTTCGAGTGGCGCTTTAGAAGTTTGGAGTTTACAATTGCGATTGACTTTATCATGAGACTGAATTTACTTTCAGATACGGACACCTGTATGCGTCAATGTTGTAGTGCACAACAAGGTTTCGTGATACACGTCAACGATAACTTTGGACAGGTGAGTAAACGTGTACGAACAACAGAATAGGCAACAGATCATTATTCATCTGGCGCTTTGATACAAAGTCTTTACGAGTCAGAAGAAAATTTTTTATGTCAGAGTTGCGTTACACTCCTGATGTAGAGCCAACTGCTTTGTTTTCTGAATCAGGTTAACGTAAAGTCTGTTTTCATAAATTCTGTAAGAAGTAATCAAGTGGACAAGACTTAGTAGCCTTTTAATTATAATTATGCAAGGCAAACGCTCACATTTACAAACTAGACAGCGTGACCGCCTTGTTAAGCCTATTTGCCATGTGTAACACCATTGAGCCAGTGTCTAAAATACTCAGAAATGTCAACTTGCAACAATCTGGCATTGGACCTTATAAGCTCGTTACTTTACATTTAGATTTTAGGTTCTTAAAAAGCGCTATATAAATAGCTGAGCACATACTCTTTCTCAAAATGTCCAAATATAGGGCCTACTTGATCTGCCAAGTAAAATTTCAGCTACTAGAATGAAATAAAGCGTATTTGACAGTGGCACATTCGCCGATGCCAACTGCGCACTTTGTGCCACGACTATTCTCGGCCTTGCCTTTGGAGGTTCCAAAAGGCGCTATATAAATGGCTGTACACATTCATTCCTCTGTTCTTGTGTTATGCAGGAGGTTATGCGAGTGAAGCGCGATTTCAAGTGTTGCGCCGGATGTGTCTGGTGTGCGAATTCGGAGAAGTTCGGCTACGAGGTTCAAGTTGAGGCTCCGGTTGAAACTATCTGCGGATACATCAGACAGTTGTAAGTCGAGGAGAAACGACGACGATTAGCCTACAATTACAAATTTACAGTTACGACTGTAGACGATATTTATGTATTTATTGATTTATTAAGGAAATTTATACTACTCCAGGATAATAGGAGATGATCTCTGCACCAGCTTAAACGATGCTAAACGGTCTTCCACCTGCCCTGCGAGCGGCTAACACAATTGACTCCTTCAAAGACTCAAGATTTGTTCTCCAAACCCTGCTGTTAGTTGACTGTGAGGTGCCCTTGTAGCGGCATGGCTGTGTTACGGCGCCAAATAAATTGTCACTGTTATTATTATTAAATGTCTTTACGTTCAGAGAACATCTATCAGTTAGAAACATTACTTAGCCAGGAGAGACACCAGTGGGTCGGCTAGAGGAAGAGGACACACGCAGACCCAGCCAACAGCTTCCCAACAAGAGTTGACGGATGATGGTCAGTTCAGAGTTTGAAGCACGTAGAATGGAGAACGAGGAACGACGATGGCTAGGCGATGTGGTCCGTTACCAATTGCTCACGATTGTTATGGCTTACGACTGGAACCATCAAGACGGATTTAGCCACCAATGGCTTACTAACGCATTGTGACAGTTTACAGTTGCTGTCAAAGTCATTGTCTCAATGACGCCAGTAGTTATAAGTTAATGCAGTCAAGTTCTTCAAGGAACCCGAATAATATCGTGTATCATAAGACATCTGTGGACAATGAGTCTATGGGTTTCTAGTTGAGACGGATCGTATCGAGGGTCCTGGGTGGTTCAAGCGCTCCCAGTGCGCTGGAGCTTTTTGCCAGATAGAATTGTAAGCCAGAAGGAGAAAGAGCATTCAGACCAATTGAAGCAAAGGAACCAGACAAATAGTATGGCATCATGTATGGTTTGAAAGAGTTGATAATTTGGAACTGATTTACTAATATCAGATAGAGGTCTTTCAAAAGTACGTGTTAATATTCACTTAGTACTGGTTAAGATCAATCACAGCGGATTAAATATCTGAATCAATTGGGGCTATAGGTTGCTAACTTAATTGAGTTTACTTGCATTATGACAGTTCACTTGAAAGAGTTCACTCAAAGAGTTTAGTTCATGTAAGAGAGTTCACTTAATAGAGTTAACGTTAAAGAGTTCACGCATGAGGGTCAACTTCTATCTTAGTGCCTCGTTTTGCCTAAATTATGTAAAGTGTTTTAGTTGTCGAAGGGTTCGGGGTTCAATTCCCAAGCTCTTCTTCTACTATCCCCTCAGCTAAGTAACTGAAAAGATGTTGGGGAAGGGGTCAAGAAACTCAGATATCTCGTAAGTTGTAAGTTGTTTCGAGTGCAACATATTAACACCATTAGATTTTGACCTGTGTCCGTGTACTTTGGTAGTCTGTAAAACTGTCAACCTCCTCAGCTCTTTTATGGCAACCGATTATGTCCAATATGTTCCAGATGACATTCTAAGAGAAACTTATGAGATAATCGTAATGAAAATTTTAGAATTACATCGTCTATCTCTTCGCCTTCAGTTACTACTTACTAGCCCTCTCACCTTCCCAGTTCCGGAGACGCCTTAAGACTTTACTGTTCGCTGACGCAGGCACTAACGCAGGTCGAGAGCGCTGCTGATTTATGAGCGGCGCTATATAAATGTCCGGTTACAAATTCCAATTACAATGTCAATTACAAAATTATCGTATTAGATCATGCGTCGTATTGCATTTTACAGGAAGAGCAGCTGGAAGCCACGGTACATGATACGAAACGCCGAAGGAGAGGACTTGTTCTACATGCAGGGCCCTTCTTGTGCCGCCAGCGGATTATGCGGCTGCTTTTCATCTCAAGAGTACAAAGTTAGTTCCTCCAAACACCTTCCTTCGCTAGTCTCACAACGTTCGCTTCTATCTTAAAATAATCAAAATACCAGTTTATCTGTCTCTAGTATTGCAATTATTGAGTATTTATCAAGCGCCGCTAGATAAAGGCCCAGCATCAATCGATGGCGCTGAGCAATTATGAGTGAAGGACTTGCTCAAGGTCCCTACACAGTAACCGTCTCAGGGAGGAGACTCGATCCCGTACTCTCCGTGTATGTGCAATTTTCTCGTTGCCCTTAGTGTTCTCTGTCTTCTATTGTGACCAATAATTATCGTTGATGTTTAAGTTCACTTTGGGTTGACGTACATCAGTTGACCGTTTTGCTGTTCTGAAAATAGTTATGCCTATGCAATTTACAAAGTTTATCTCGGATCAATTACAACACTTCTAATTGGTAAATGTTATTAAACAGTTATAATTATGTCGTCACTCAAAGAGGCAAATCAAATGAGAGGCGCCCTCTGTGCTTGCCTATGTCATGAACAACTAGATTATAACATTAGATAGGAAGACAATGCGCAGTAAACTAGTAGAGTCATCAAGACATCCACGCGCTCACGTGGAGTCCAAGCAACTGGTTCCCGTCGACAGTGGATGTTCGGAGTCTCTAGATCAAGTTGCGTCGACATAGTTTGAAGTGAAATGCAGATCGAAGGAAGAGGCATGACATTGGTTGAGATTCGTAACTGAAATTTTAATCTCCGCAATTATTCAGTGCCGAAACATTCTCAGTCGCAGGAACCAGCTGACATTGCCCTCCATCCAAAATTTAGAAGCACACACACACACACTCTCTCTCTCTCTCTCTCTCTCTCTCTCTCTCTCTCTCTCTCTCTCTCTCTCACACACACACACACACACACACACACACACACACACACGACCATACGACCCAACCATATAAGCGATCACGCTGAGCTAATGTGAATGAGGACGACTTGCTCACTTTCCCTGCACAATCACTGTCACAGAGGAGTCTCCGACTCCAGAATTACAAAGGAAGTTGTAAGTTCAGCGAGCTCTCTAACCATCTACTACCTTGCTCCACGTACTATTATTCACAGACTTCAATCGATGAGGCATGCATGCATAGTCAGATAGGTAGTTTTCAAGTCCAGATCACAAAAGTCAGACAGGTAGATGGTTTCGTCCCCTAGTGCTTCTGTTGACTTATCTGCAATTTGACAAACGAAATATTTGTGATACGTTTTGAAGATTTTCACTCCAGACCAGAAAGCAGAGGTGGCTGTTATTTCGAAACAATGGTCCAACATCATTCAGGAGCTGTGCGCTGATGCCGACAGCTTCCGAGCAACTTGTAAGCCACCTTAAATATTCTCTATAGACATTCTTTTCATATGAAGCTATTCCATTACGTCTACGGTGGTCTTTAGTTCACACCGCTGAACTATAACAGTGTTTTTAATGTTAGACTATTTTCTGACACGGTGGTATAAACGGTAGTTTAGACAGCGCCGGTGAATAAGCTGGGCTCCCTGACGTAGCTATTGTGTGGCGCGAAGATATTTTGAAGATTTACATTCACTTTTCGTATCGTATCGTATTTAAGTATTTATAAAGCGCATTTACATGGTGTGTTTGGCCTATCATCGAAGGCTTCGGTTTGAATTTGCTGGACAACTTTCTTCTGAACACTTGCCTCTGTTTCCACGGTGTAGGCCTATACCGGTATATATAATATATATGGAATATATATATATATAAGCTGGGAAGCAAACGGAAGGTCTTGCGATGCGCTGACCCCATGTCCAGGACCCTGAGATTTGTTCATTGCCATCTCAAGGGTGGAAGAGTATGAAAATGAACGAATCCCCTGTTTCACATGAGAGCCTTACTTAACGTAGGTTAGACCCATTATAATTATTGTTAGCTTAGTATTATTATTATCACACAGCATTTTCTGCTAAAGATGCTCTGTTAGCTCCTCCTCTGCCTCCTCCTCTCTCTGTGGTCTCTTCGGCAACCGAACTCGGATCTCCACTAGACATCTCTGGACAACTGCTTTGCATCACACAGCGCTTGTGAATAAGCTGGTGCCCTGCGCTTGTTTCCAAATAACGCTTAAGAAATGTCGAGGTTACCATTACGATCTAAGTCTATTGTTACAGAACGATTTTGAACGCATGGTTAGCGCTTTATAAATAAAAACACTGATTTGTGTTCACTGTGAAAGGCGCTTAATAAATCTATAAATACAATGCAATAAATACAATGCAATATGACAAGAACACGACCTGTTTTCACAACAGGGTTTCCTGTAAACAGATGTTTTATTCGGAGGGTAGACGGCAAAGGCTGCATCGTCACAGGGGCATCGGTCAGCATTTTATGCGCTGAGACTAAGGTCTTTGGCTGAGACTTTGTTTCTTAGAACCACTTATGTGTGACGTAGTTATTCTTGAGGTATACTTATTTGTGACAGTTATTGGTGACGTAGTTATTTGTGATATAGTCATGCGTGACGTAGTAACGCGTTAATAATAGTAATATTCGTTTATTCTGACACAAATTGACATGGCCTCAGCTTGTTTACAAACATTGAAGTTCAGTTCCTAGCTGTTTTTGTTTTGTCCACAGATTAGCATGTTACAGAATGTAGCCTACCGTATGCTCATAAATGTATGTAAATTTAAGCAGGGATGGCTTGAGTTGTTAGTAATGTTAGTACGCCTTTTTGTGTAAGATCCTGGCGTTACATAGTTATTCTTGGCGTTTTTATCCGTGACAGAGTTAGTCGTGACATATTTATGCGTAACGAAGTTATGTAAAGAAGTTGTGTTGCTTTCATTTCAGTTCCTGTTGACCTGAACGTTCAAGTGAAGGCCCTTTTTCTCGCAACAGCTTTTCTAATCGTAATTATGACTACTCTTTATCTGAGATCACGGGCAAGCCCGAGTCAGGGTGTATAGCCTACTACAAGTACAAGTGATTTAGAGACTTATTTTATAAGTAAGTAAGTTAGTAAGTAATCTTTATTAGCATTATACAAGCGCTCATACTTTAAAACAAGCGCAAAAGTAGCACAATATCAGTAGAAAAACTGATGCTGTTGAAATGTAATAAATGATATCCCGCGTCCTGAAATAATGTAATGTAAGCTGATCTTACGATACGACACACCAGTAACTGCCTCGGGTGAGGCTCGAAACCCGTACACTCCGCGTTAAAGGCCGAGCGCTATAACCAATCGGCCACAGTTCCACATATAACAATATGGTTAGTCGGGTATTGTACATCGTTTGCGCTCTGACCGTAAGATCATACAATCCCAGGATTAAACCTCTTAGAACTAGGTCAACTAACAGCTGTAATGTAGTGAAGCATTTATATAGCGCCTTTCAAGCACCTCCCAAAGGCGCTTCTTACACGGATCTCTAACTGATCGAAACACATGCGACTTAAAGTTAAGAGATGATGCAATTTCTTTAACATTTAAAGTTTTAAACGAAGTAATTTAACGAAGTAATTTTCAATTATTGCATCGGATTTTTGATAATGAAGCAAATGAGCCATATCCTTCCTTTACCTTATAACCGTCTTGTTTCTTCCTCACCTAGACAGGAACTCAGCTTACGATGTTTGGTAGGCGTAATGGTGGATGTGGGCTGTACCAAGTGATAACCAGCCTCGTATTTAATCGGTTTTTGTTGTTGTTCTTTTCAGGATTTTATGTACTACTAAAAATATTTGATCGATAAAAACCGAATCTTACGGCTGAGGGTAGGATTTGCAAATCACGTAAAGCACCCCCTGTAAAGGCGCTATGTAACTGCCATGTATAACTGAGAGATACAACTGTGACGTTTATACGCTTCCACGCTGCACACTGGAGCTTACACCAGGAGTGCATGCAGAGTGACTTTGACTAATCTCGAATTGGAGTCGATGACTAACTTTGGAACTGGATAACTTAGTAAAAGTTAATTAAAAGTGTTGAATTAGAAAACATCTAGCCATGTATTAGCTTTTTGCTAAAATGCAGCCTAGAATCGTCTTTTCCAAGGCTTGGCTGCACGAGTGCGTTTTTCGTTGTGTAAGACTTAGCCTAGGTTATTTGATTCGGATTTTAGGCATAATCTAAATAATTAATTTTTTAATTTAAAGTATCAGGGTAAAACAATGCAGTATTGGTTTGACAGACTTTTGATTGTGACTCATTGCATTTTAGAATAAGTTTAATTTGTTAGATCAACCCTTCTGCTGTTTGCAGATTTTATATCTTAACATATTTTTGCACATTTAATTGCATCAGTTCTAGTAGTATTTTTATGAGCAATTGTGATTTGTAAATTAATAGTTCTGGATATAAACTGCTTTATGTAGCAATGTTTTCTTCGTGGATTTTGCTCATTAAAGTAGGGTATAATTATCGTAACTGGTAAATGAAAAGAGCTGAATCAGTTTAAACTTCATAAAAATCGTTAATCCAAGAATAACATTGCAACTGAATTCGATTGAGCTCAATGTTCAGAATTGATCTGAGTTTCATCAAAGCTCGCCATTTCGTTGTTGTTGTTTTGTTCCAGTTTGTTTGATATAGTAAAAAAATAAAGACCTAGAATAGTTGGACAGTTCGTTTCATTTTTAATTTAGTAATTATTGTGTCTGGTGTTTGTTTCGAACTTTAATATAAGCATAGAGTTTTTCTGTACACGACCCTGCTCAATCTTCAATGAACTTATTTGGTGAGATCCTTCACCTTAGCTACCAGGTTTAATGGGTAGTATCATACCTGTTTAGGTTTCGTGCACGAATCGCGTAAGCCTGATATCGAATGCAACTCGCGGAAAACAGAGATTCATAGGTATGCTAATGAGTTTCACATGCACATATATCATTGCCATATCCATGTCTAATGAAGGCATTATCGTTATACACACAAAAAACATGCATGCTACTTTGATTTCAAATAATTTTTAATTATAAATAACTGAATGCTGGGTAATTCAAGATGTTTCACGTGATTGGCTAAATAAGAGCGCTTGCGATTGAATAATGTTCTTCGTTTTTTTGTTATCTGCATTGAAACTGAGAAAATCTAAGGTGTTTGACACAGTTCGCTGAATGCAGATATTTAGTTACGCTTCACAGAACATAATATAATTAATGTCGTAGAGCTGAAACTGTAAGCTTAAGTATTTTAAAGCGTTGGACATCGTTTGCTGAATACAGATTCTGTGATCAACATTAGTCGCAACATAAAAGTTGTGGAGCTGAAATTGTAGAGTATTGCAAGGCGTTTGACATCGTTGGCTGAATATAAGCTTCTGCTGTGTTCAGCTGAAAGTTGATGTGGCAAAGGTAGGATCGTGTCACGCAGTTCCGTACTCTGAAACATCCAATGAACTAATAAGCCTAATGGTGATTCAAAAATAAATGCCAAACGCACCCCTTGGCGTAAGAATCACGCATGAAAACAGGGATATTTTAAGTTTTCGAAAACTGAAGGTACAGCTAAGTTAATCTGTTTTTACGTCTCTCGATCTTTTAATAGTCAAAGGTGCATGCCGGTCCATTGAGACGATTACAACGAGTTGGAAATCAGCCTTTTCAGCGTTCAGTCTCTATTCATGCCATTATTCATTCATTCATTCATTCATTCATTCATTCATTCGCATTTATCTAGCCTCCTTCAAGAAACTACTCACAGCGCTCCCAGCCCAGCCACGACTAAAGAAAAAGACTTGGGGACTTGTAGAACCGTGTCAGATGGCTTTAGCTTTGGGGTCATTCCAGATGGAAGGGCCAACACCGAAGCACAGCTGCCTAATAGCCAAGCGAGTCCGTGGAACAAGGAACTCACCCCTCGTCGCATCGAAGCACCCGAGCGCTGAACATCAGACACTGGGCGGCAAAGATCACGCAATAAGATGGAGCGCAGCCAAGAACACAACGAGAAACCAGAGCAGCAATGCGATATGAGATCCGCTGAGACACAGGCAGCCAATGCAACACATCACGCATGTATGCAGAGACAGGAGAGTACTTAGGAAGCCGTCCAATAAGCCGAGCAGCCGAGCGTAGAACTCGATCTAGTCGCCCCAAAACACCAAGGGGAAGGCCAGCAAGTAGTGAGGAACAGTGGTCAATTCGAAGAGTATGGGGTGTGTGCAGGAGCCTGTAGTTGTCTTAGAGCATGTGCTGGATAATTCTCACATAGACATCATCAGGTTTAGAAAATGCACAGTCGATCCTATATGCACCCTTAAATCAGCAACCTAGGGAGTACCAATCGGTGAGCGTAGCCGTATGCTGCGCTTATATTCCATATCGCCCTTACACAGTGATATCATTTAGACCATTGCCATACGAATAAATCGAATCAAACGCATAGACCCCTATACATGCATGCATCATACGCACATACATACATTCAAAGGCCTCCAACATACATAATTTAATATATGTATTTGCACATACACGCATATTATACTTGCATGCGTATACATGAATACAGCAACTTACATACATACATACATACATACATACATACTATACATAGCATACATACATACATACATATTATACTCTAGTTTTACATACAGTCATATATACATACACATCCATGCATACATAGTGTACATATGAAGAGAATCGTTTCTACCTCGTTAAGAAGATCACAGCATAGGCTAAGCTTCTGAATTTCCGACGCGGAGATAGCTGTGTCTGATGGCGTTGGGTCAATGGTTCGCGGAACCAGTTCCTCTTCACGATGGTCCTCAGTCCGTCGATGAGTAGGATGAGGTATCGCTTCTGGTAGATCAGAGACCGGCGATGTACTTCGGAACGCAACAGTCTCTGGTACAATCTCTGGACCTGCGGCAAACCATCTTCATTGCACCTCATCAACTGTGGCCCCGAATAAAGGAAGGTTCGTTTTGTTATAATGTAGTGCTATATGAGAGAAGAGGGTAAGTCTACGATACTCTAAGGTAAAGTCATAAGGTTATTCAAACTAAGGTATGTACGTATGTATGTATCTATCTATCAAGAAACTTAATTTAGTGCAACTAAAAGTACTTCACAAAAGCGCTCTAATACCTCGCAAAAATTAAGATAATTTTACAGTTGAAACTTCGCCGTTGTCTCTCCTTTATACTGGTACAGACTTCCATGCAATCTAAACATGAGCCTCTCCTTTCTCTGTCTATTTCTCTTGTAGTTGAATCCCTCTTGAAGAGGCACTATGTGAATTGGCCCATACAATTACAATACAAAGTCTAGTCAAAGTACACGACACAATATTTAATATTGTGTCGTGTATAGGTCAGAGAAAAGTGACGTGGAAATGTTCAGTTAGATATGGTAAGGAGAATTTAAGGTAAGGTATAAGAGAATCTAAGATGAGGCAAGGTAAGTTCAACGTACCATGAAGAGTTTTAATATTATTACGAATTTATTAGGCGCGATTTTATAACGATCCAGCTTTAATCGATGGCGCTCAGCAATATTGTACATGTATGTATGAAGGAGCTGTTCTCAAAGTCCCTGCACTGCATTGACCGTCTCAGGGGAGGAGGTTCGAACCCGTACTCTCCCCAATCCCCATTACAGAGCGAGCTCTTTAACCAATAGGCTACCTTGTCCCACCAACATATAACTGGAATTCTTACTCTGTAGACGTCGAGCGCTGTAACCGACTCCTTCTCAACGTCCTCCAAGTAACAGCTGATAGGAAGTGACGAATTCTGAACGACGTCATCAATCGTCTAGAAGTACAGTCACAGGAGCAACGTTGTATTCGACCTGCTTATTAATGCTTTAGGTTCCAGTTTACGTCTGAATTTATTGTTGCCTGATGTTTCGGATGCGTGTGAAAAAGCAACTTCTCCATGGTTATTATACAGAGTCAACCATGGAGAAGCTGTTATCAACAACCCCGCGCACGTATTATACGAACTATTACCCCCGATTAAAGAGACTCCGTACTCACTGCGTCCAAGAGCCCACAATCGAATAAAATCGCATACTGACAGTTTGGCTGTAGGAAAACATTCATAATGGCATAATGCGGATGATGGATTTACGATGTAGTTTAATGCCAGGGATAGTTGGCTTAATTCGACTTTTATGGTATGCTAGGCTTCCCTAAACCACAAAAGTGACTGCTTTGTAAACCAAAATACGGTTAGCAATAATTGGTATAATAAAGAATACACTTACTTACAACTCAATAGTTACATTCTTTGCAAGCACGCAACGTCCATAAAATATGATTAGGTAAGTGTGAGTAGAATTCGAATATTGAGTATTTAAGCATCTCGGAGCAAGAGTATGAATGAGAGAGAGAGAGAGAGACTGAGAAGAGAGAGAGAGAGAGAGAGAGAGGAGAGAGTGACGGGGAAAGAGAGAGTGACGGGGAAAGATAGAGTGACAGGAAAGACAGAGAGAGAGAGAGAGAGAGAGAGAGAATTATATGTTTGTAAACTTTAACTTCGTATGTTTACCTTTAACTGATTGCTTGGTTCACGTAGGCTTGTGGATCTGTATTTCCAGTCTCTATCACTCGCTCCCAGTCGGTGTTCTGTGCAAGTAGAATACGACACACTTTAAAAATCAACGGAGTTTAGATGTGGACTAACAACATTGGAGAGCAGGAGGAGCAGAGGAGATCTGATCGAAGCTTATAAGATTATCAGTGGAAAGGAAGCACTATAGTGGGGGAGGTTCTTTGAATTAGCTCCAAACAAAACAACTCGGAGACATAGGTATTAATTATTTCAGAAGCTGAAAGGAACATTAGGGAAGAAATTCTTCAGTGCACGAGTTATAGCTCTGTGCACACGTACACAATACACATGTATGCATACAAATATACATACATACATAGACATGCATACATGCTGAACATGCATGCATACATTTAATTTTATACCACTGTGTCGATTAGTGTCAACATGAGCTATGCTCTGCTACAGTAAACTGCAGGTTATGACCAGTGGCGTAGCCACGCCCGGGCAATTATGGGCACTGCCCGGGTTGGAATTAATTCTGCCCGGGTTGTACAATGTACAAGCTGAGTCTCTCTCTCTCTCTCTCTCTCCTTCTCTGTCTGTCTCTGTCTCTCCTCTCTCTCTCCGGTCAATCTCCCTCTCTCCTTCTCTGACTGTCTGTCTGTCCCTGTCTATCTACGATCTGTAGCCCTCTCTGTTCATCTGTCTCTTCTCTCTCTCCGGTTCTCTCTTATCGCTATCTCTGACCCCCCCCACACTCAATAATTCTAAACAATTTTAAGATATACGTGGGTAATGCCAGTATTATGTTTCACATTCCAACTATGCGCTTCTTCGAGCCTTCTTGGACTTTGCACAACTTTGCTTATAGGCTGAGGCACGGACCACTTGATAATAATAAAAGATAATATCCAGAGGTCCTTGGCTGAGGGGTTAGGACATGGAGTTGAGTCGTAAAGTCCTTGTGTGTTTGTACACTTCCCGGGTCACTGCAGATTTATATTAATTTTGCTGTGTTTGTGCGTAATGTAATTTAAATTTCTTAACCATGGCTGCTCTAGACCAAAAAAGAAACGCAAAAATTAAGAATTGGCAGCAGGCGGGGTGGCGGAGGGAGAGGTGGAGTGGAGTGGGAGAGGTAGAGGCGGAAGGAGAGGCTATAATGGAGAGACGGAGAATGGGTAGTGGCAGGGTGATATGATATCTAGGCCCTACCAATTACTGCTTAAAATTATGATCAGGGTAATGCTGCGCAGCTGCCCGGGTTCAATTTTGACTCTAGTTACGCCACTGGTTATGACTGCGACCTTTCTTCTGCAACTGTCCCAGTTCTATCATCGCAACGGATGAGGAAGTTTGGCATCGCTCTTGACGCTCTGTTGCAGTTGATGCACAGTTATGCTCCGTTGGACCAGAGGGAGAGATGCTGGTCAGCAATACTTGCAGCCTACAACTGGCACGCTCCAGTTCACATCTAGAACAGGTAAATTTATCTCAATCTTACCTAATTTAATTACTAATTTAAATACCTAATTACTAATTCAATTACTAATTCAATTACTAATTCAATCACCTAATTACTCATTTAATTACCCAATTTAATTGCGCTTTTTTCAAGATGAAGAATATACATGTCGTCGCATGAGAATTATAGTGTTCTATTTGCAGTTTTGTTTACATTGGAGTTAGACACACTGTCCGATTCAGGGTAATTTGTTCTATCTTCGTGCAAAATGGCGCTTGTTGAAATGGTGCCTTTGCTGGGAAAAGAACAGAAGTATTTTATTCTATTTGCATATTCTTACCCACTGATAGGCATTATAATATTCTATGTGAACCACAACCAATTATATTCCAGAGATTTTATCACGTGGATATTACAGAACACGATGTTTCTTGATTATAATACACATGGTTCAGAATTATCTTGTTCTATTACGGTCACGTGGTGTGAACGGCAAACTGTGATTCGCACATGCATATAGAACATTATAATAGTAAGCGTGTTCCGTTACAGAAGGATAATCAAAAAAAATTACATAAAGAGACAAAATGGAGAAACTAATTCGAAAATAATGCACATATAGGGCCTATACAATGATAGCAAGTATGACAGTTAAAAATGATATTACAAAAATAGCTTTTTCTCTAGAATTATTATATAATGTACTTTTATAAATAATTACAGCGACAGTCATAATTCATTTCGCTAATAATTATAATGTTTCATGCAATGACGAATCATCATAACATTTAATTGTATAGAGCTATTTGTGTAATATTTTGTTCTATTTGAACAAATTCCAAAAGTTGCTTTCAAATTATGTTTTCTTATGCAAGAGGCTTCAATCGTCGTGATTGCTTAAAATTGCCGATGTCCACATAAATGTTTTATAAACATTCTTTCTCTATTTTGTCCCACCAAAGAGTTTTCAGTACTAAATTCTAAGTCACTAAACTTTCTTTTTCGATTTTCTCCGTTTCACCAAAAGTGCGCATAGAACAGTCTACTTCTCATGCGACGATGTGTCAATGGTTGCTTTAGGTGAAGTCATAGTCTAAACTAATAATAATCGGTTGGAGTTGTTAGTCAACCTCCAATAATCTAGGTTGCAGTAAGCGATTGGTTGCCGCTAAAAATTATTTTCGTTAGATTGCATGACCAAATTTTACTTCAAAGCAACAATAAAATTATAAGCAATCTTCAGGTAAGTTGATTTCATCGAGCCATTAGTTAATAACGATTTCTACATGTTTGAACTGTAGTTTTCTCAGGCTTTCCTGGCCTACTCGACTAGGCTGCTTTAATAGCTGTTGATTTTGACTACGGTACCACTGCAGTTACCTCAACTGCAGTGGTAGTCAAAATCAACAGCTATTGAAGCAGCAAATTACTTATATCATCGATTATGGACTATAGTAGCGATGCTGTCAACGTCATTTACTGTAGATTCAGTTAAATTATTATGAGAGACTTAGATAAAATACCACTTAATTTATTTCAATCTGATCTTAATAAGTATACTACATTCAGAACTACAGCGGCATTTAATAGAGCCAGAACTTCTTAGTAGAGGTAAATGCTGCACCTTTTCAGTCTCATTCTTTCTATGTACAAGCGAAGATGTGACATAACTCGTCGAAGGTCAACGTCTTTGCATCTTGCGGTCAGAGGATGCCTCCTCTCCTCTGAAGTCCAGCTGGCTGATTCTTCCTCCATCTCTTCTCCGTTCACTTCAGCACTCCTTAGACACAGAGATCGAGACACAGTCGCTTCCGGTGAGGGTGTCTGGTGTCCATTACATAGATGTCCAGTTTCTCCGCTGTTAGTTGAGTAACGTTTAGTAAACGACTCCATTTGTTTACGCACGATTTGTGTCTACAAGCAGAAACAGCGGGCTTATTCACGAGCGCTGCGTCAAGTCAGAGAGGTTGTCATTTAATGTATTGTAACATTTTACGACATCGTCTCTAAGATCCTTTTGAGGGTGCGCCACGATAATCTTAATGACATCAGAGTTTATTAGTAAGAACAATTTAGAAGCTACAGTAATTGAGTAACAATTGAATGATACGGAAGGGGTTTAGGGTAATGGACGCCATCTGACACAATGAGCAGAAGGCCAACAGGGACGCGGGATCGCTTCCCGCTATACCCTCCCAAAGGTCGACTAAGCCTTTCATTCGCCAGATGGCGTTGGTAAAATGCACCGTAGGACGTGATGGGGGCCTTACATGGTTGCCATACAGCTAAATTCGACTCCTGTAATAACTTGTGATCATCCGTTCATACTATGACTTGTAATCATACTACGGTGTGTCAGTTTAAAATAATAAACGAGGATTATTATTATTACCATTCTTTCACTGGCCCAGTTTGCACTGCATTTAACTTCCGTGTTTGGCGTCAACTCTTTGTCTAAGTCAGTCGTTGCGTTCTGCGGCACATTCGATGATAAAGCAGGTTTCGATGAAGTGATGCGAATCAGTTGCATCTTTTGCTGCAGCGCACATGACTGTAGTTCGTAGTCTCTCAGCCAGTTCTCCAACTGCAAGCAACACAGTGTTCAGTCATACGTACAATCGCTAGGACTAAACTCCAATACAAGAAGAGTCAGGAGAAAGTAAAGAGAAACAGGTTAACCCACGAAGTTAAACTCCTCCTCATGAATGTGCAATATGATGGTTTAATGGGAGCGCGATTGGTCTTCTGTATTCTGATTACGGCGAATTCAAACCTGCTTAATAATTACTTATAATAAGCGACGGATTATAATTTTGTAGGACCATGATAAGGCCGATAGATTTGTTCTTTATGCATGGAATTATGACAGCGCAACGTCGCGCTTTCCAGGCAGTTGTACGATGTACCTGAAAGAGACTCCCTTTCGATCTGCGCGTTGTCTTAGCTAGGGTTTCTGCGTGCACTTTCAATAAACACGTGAAAACTATTCTTTCCGCCAGGGTTTGGCTTCGAACGCCTTTAAGTAGTTATATTAAGATGCGCTATATAAATGCTGGCGATGTGTTTAGTATGACTACCTGTGTCCTGAGAAAGATTATTCTTTGTAGGAACCACGTTTGTAGATCGCCGTTTCCAGACATTCCTTCTCGATACGTCAGCTTGTCTGTGTCGTCGCCATTATAGGATACTAAGTCCATTTCTTCGGAGAAAGAAGCCAAGACGTTGGCTGCGATTCTGCTCTGAGTCCACTGATTGCAGAGGGATTGTTTCAGTATAAGACGATTGGCTGATGACTCAGAGAGATTCAGCAGCTGCTGGGAGGAGGAGGAGGAGGAGGAGGAGGAGGAGATGGTCAATAATAAACCTATTCATTTATTCATGAAACTCTTTTGATCTCGCTCTTTGTCTCCGTCTATATCCGTGTCTCTGTGTCTCTCTCAGTCTCTCTGTCTCCTCTTTCTGCCTACTTTCTCTGTCTCCCACTCTCGCTCTCCCTCTCTTTATCTCTCTCTTTCTCTCTATCTCTCCTCTTTATCTCTGTCTGTCTCTCTGTCTCTGTATCTGTCTGTCTCTGTCTCTCTCTGTCTCTGTCTCTGTCTCTGTCTCTGTCTCTGTCTCTGTCTGTATGTCTGTCTGTCTATATATCTCTTGTCATACACTCTATTTCACTCTCTGACTTCTGTCAAACACTTTTCTCTTCCCTGTCCCTCTCTATCTCGCTTATCTTCCTCTCTCCTCTCCTAATTCATTCCTTGTCCGAGCGTTTGCACCTGCGTCTCCCTCCCTCCCCCACTCACTCACTCTAACCCTCACCCTCTCTCGCTCACGCACTGTTCGTGTGTGTCTTAATGTTCCATTATTTCAACCTAATTTGTTATCACTGTTCATGTATCACTGTTCATGTATCACTGTTCATGTATCACTGTTCATGTATCACTGTTCATGTATCACTGTTTTTGTATCACTGTTCATGTATCGCTGTTCATATATCTCCACGGTGTAGCAACAAGCTCCTTCCATATCTGCCACCTGTCGGTCAAACAAGGAATCCGTCTTCCCACACAAACACACGAGATATCGATCCTAACACTGCCAATTCAGAAGCCCATACATAGCCAACAGATGGAACATTCCAACATTGGCAATCAAAGCACACGCAGTGCTGGCAGCAGATCAAAACTGACGCAGGATCAATAAGCCAATTATCAATTGCTTTCAAAAACTCTCTCTCTCTCTCTCTCTCTCTCTCTCTCTCTCTCTCTCTCTCTCTCTCTCTCTCTCTCTCTCTCTACTCTCTCTCTCTCTCTCTCTCTCTCTCTCTCTCTCTCGTTCTATATATATATATATATATAAAGTAAGTAAGTATATTCTTTAACCAACTGCATATCCGCACTTTGGTGTACATACATTTATACAGAGTATAAGAAGTCCAGCCCCGGCGTTCGCTTTGGTTTTCCTCAGACGCCCGTGTATTTGAATTTAATGACATCTTCGTCAACGCCTGTGAATTTGAATTTAACGATGTGAAAATTTTTCGTGTGTCCCTCTGGCGAATTTACGCGCTGGCTTGAAATTTGTTTAATATCAACTCTATGTAATATATACTCCCATGCTTTTGCCAGAATTCAATGGCATTGAAACTATGACCACATGATCCGAAACTTAAAATGTCCAAATATCGGAATTTAAAGTAAATTTTGAGTTGAAATATAGTTGGGTTGAGATCTATAGAAATTGAAATGAAAACGTTCGTTAAAAATTTCGTTGCATTGGCGAATCTTTAAGTCCGATGACCTAGAAATTCTCCCGTGGTCCCCACTTCTGATGTTAAATCAACGGTCAACGTGATTGGTTGCGAATCAGAGCGTTGACCTATATGCTATGTGTGACGTAAGATTGCATATTTAATTAGCATGCGTGACGTAGACAAATGGCCTGATGGCCATGGTGTAAGAGACATAGCCTCGTCGAAAAGTTGGAAATTTAAAATGGACATATATCGGCGTTTAAATAAAATTGCGAACTGAAAATAGTCGCGTTGATCTAGACGTTGCGTAATAATGTTTTGTAAATTTTTCAAATCGCTAAACCGTTCCGTTTCGGAGCCTTTAGCCGGACAAATAAACATACATACATACATACATACATACATACGGAAGGACATTGTAAACAGACTAAGACTTATAATATTAGATAACATTCTTATATATAAACTATGGTGCGTCCATTAAGATTGTCAGCTTGTAGAATAAAACGGTCATGTAATCTCGGGCGCAGGGTGTAGGGGACTGGCTTTTTTTTTTGGGGGAGTAGTCCATGGAGTACATGTCAACCCTCCCAGGTTTCCTATATATATATATATATATATATATATATATATGTATATATATATATATATATATATATATATATATATGTGTGTGTGTGTGTGTGTGTGTGTGTGTGTGTGTGTGTGTGTGTGTGTGTGTGCACTATGCAACGCTTTCTTTATATGGTGCATGATAATATTTACAGAAGGATTTAAATTTAGGCTGCCTGGCTGCCATATTACCTCGTAAATTGCACATACATACGTATACAATGTAAAACGTTCAACCACATATTTCAGTTCTGGATGATATCAGTCAATAGCCTAAAAGACTGGACAATCGTACGTCCATCCCAAAGAGCCTATACATAAAGTAATATGTGGTTGTCATATGCAGATGATATTCTAATTTATATATACACACAGATATACATATATATGACGATCAACACCATATATAATTATGTGTGTGTCTCTGTGTGTGCGTGTGGGTGTGTGGCGTTGATGGTTATGTATTACAGAGCAGAGTGACGTTGAATAGGGGTTAAGTTTCTCAGACCCCTTGGATAAGTTGTTCAAATAAGTTGTTCACTCTTGATAAAGAGTGCTACAGAATATACTGACGCATATACAGTTATTTATAGACCCAATTGTACCACCAGAAACAGGCAAACGGTGTATCTGCCCTGGTTCCCACACCCCCCGCCCATCTGGGTTTAGAGATAATGGACATGCCTTGAATGGACCTTTATATCCACCATTGAAACCTACTCCGCATTCTTTGCACTGGCTTTCAAAACTCAGATAAAAGGGGCGAGCCAGAAGTATACAATTATAGTCCCCTATAATTATGTGTTGCATGAATATAGATGCGTAGAGGCAGTGCATATTTTAACTGTATAAATACTGGGACAAATGTTCCAGTAGTTTTAGGATTTGCCCCAGTAGTTTTAGGGTTTGTCCCAGTAGTTTTGGTGATTTGTCGCAGGTAATACTGTACTTTCAATGTTAGTTTACATTGAAAGTACGGTCGTGGCAGACTTTGTCCCAGTAGTCCAAATCCGTTAAATAGGCACTGTGTAGAGGGCACACACACATATGTATGTATGTCTCTATGTAGGGATGAATGTATGTATGTATGTATGTATGTATGTATGTATGTCTCTATGGATGCATGTATGTATGTATGTATGTATGTATGTATGTATGTATGTATGTATGTATGTATGTATGCATGTATGTATGTATGTATGTATGTATGTATGTATGTATGTATGTATGTATGTATGTATGTGTGTATGTATATATGTATATTCATGTATGCATGCATCTACGTATGTATGCATGTATGCATGAATGTAAATGTGTATGTTTCTGTACGTGTTTATTTATGTCTGCATATATTTATGTACTTGTGTTTATTCTATTCTATTCCATTTACGGACTTATAAAGCGCTTTTCACAGTACAATCTAATCAGTGGCGCTTCCAGTGCGAAAATCCCTTCGAAGAAAGAAAAGTCTTAAGAGAACGGCAGCAACAGTAGTACTCCTAGATAAGATCACAACACGAAGGTCAACACGAGTTAATAGCAGGAAGGTCATTCCACAGCAAAGGGCCAAAAGAGGCAAAGGCACGACGCTGTGCTGTGGCATTCCGAGACCGATTTATGTATTAGTGTGTGTATGCTTGCATATGTATCTATGTATGTCTGTATGTATGTAGGTATGCATCCATGTATGTAGGTATCAAAGCATTCATTCGAATTCTCTCAAAGCCCTCTGGCTACGGCCTTGTGTATACAAATCTATAATCCATACCTCGACCGTAGTTTACTTTATAGAGTAAGTGATGGGCGTGTATACGTCATGCAGTTTACTGTGCTCAGCTCTTGAGTTGACAGGCAGGCCTATCTGTAAACTACCCTGACAGCCAATCATAATCGCTGACAAGGGCCTCAGGCAGACCCTATAGAATTGCAGAGTCGCAAGTTGAATGACTGTTTGATATGTTTCTAACACTTCGATGTAACTGGGTTACAACTTCTGCCTTTGTTTGCTTAAAATCCAGTGTTCATCGTGCAAATATCAGATTTTAAACAAGCTTCAGGAATAGATAACTGCTTTTTATGTAAAATAAGACTTGCGTTTCTTCACGGAGGCAGTGACCAAAGGTTTTCAAGTTGTGACATGTAACAGAGAAGAGGTTCACCATGACGTCGTGACGTGTAGAAGATGTATGCTTTTGAGGCTATGCTGAAAACCTTCAATCTAAGTCACGACGACGTCTGGGTGTGATATTTGGTGTCTTGACGTTTCTTGACGTTTCGCGAATGTTACACGTGAACGTCATGCCGACTAAGTGTTGGAAATTTTGAAAATGATGTGGAAAAAGTATCTATGAGGGATAACACAATGTAGATGGAATGGTTGATTGTCGCTGTTGAAAAACCATCACTAGAAACGCTTCTGGAGAAGTATTTACAGCCAAGGACATCTGCAGTGGAATTTAAAGGAATGGATCACCACTAGAAGGAATGAAACGCTAATATGGGTGCTTTCTTCTCCGTTCTGGATTTTGTGTTGGATTGTCCACTGGGTCAAATACTGGTCGAGCTCATTCTAGTAGTAGCCGTGATGTGTGCTGTAACGGATGGCATCGCCCAAGCACGCAGCCGAGGTAAGCGCCATTCACAACCATGTATGTATGTACTTGTTCTGTCAGTTGTAACCGGAGGGTCGCAGGTTCGAATCTACCTCAAGCCATTGCATAGAGACCCTGGACAAGTTTATCACCCATGATAATAATTATTTTTTGTCTGTGACGAAGGCAACGGGAAACCACCTCACTCACCTCATCCCCGGGTGGCATAAGGCCAATAGATCATGGGCGTATTTAGGGGGTTTTACGGGTTCAAGGGAACTTCAAGCCCCTCCCCAGAAATAAGTATTTAAAAATGTATATGCTTTTACATGCGAAATACCAAAAACCTGAACTTCTGCGACCATTTCCAATGGAACCCCCAAATCTTAAAACCCCTCCGAATTTTTTCTGGCTACGCCCATGCAATAGATCTACCTTCGGGCACAGAACTCATCATCATCACTAGTTCTCGTATGCATGTGTGTATGTATGTATATATTATGTATGTATTTATTTATGTATGTATGCATGCATGCATGTATGTACGAACTTGTACTTGAATTTATGTGCGTACATTGTATGTATGTAGGGATTGTAGGCCTATGCACGTATGAACATGCATTAAAACTAATTAGAGGGCCTCGGGCGGGTCGACTTGTTGACCCCGGCTGACCCCGGCTGGCCCGTCGCCCTGAATGGAGCTGAAAACTGTCCCATTATCTGTTATTCAGTTGCGGCTGTGTCAACTTCAATATTTCCAATTAACGAATATATTGATGTACATGTACTTGTATGTATGTATGCATATATGTATATGTATGTAAGAATGTATTTATGTATGCGTGCATGTTCTACTTAACTATTATTAAATTTTAATCATGACACAGGTACAAATAATAGAACTACAACAGGACTAATTTTGTCAACGATACAATACTTGCAGGTGACAAGAGCCCTTTAGAAACACCGAGAGGAACGGACTTCTGTCCAGACGAAACAGATGCAGCACTCATCGACGAAATGAATTCGGTTCAAAGGTCAACTGAACCCAGAGATGTCGAGGTCGAGCAAACCACGGCAAGTGATCGTTCGGACCAAACGCAAACAGCCATCCAATCAAATAATGTCAGTGTATGTTACCACACGGATCTGAAAACTGCTTGCGTTGCATTCCCTGTAACAGACAATGGTGCTATGACTCCACAAGAAAGTGATCGGCAACTGTTGCCTGAAACAGATCATTTAACACTAAAGTTAGAGCAGGATCGACTGAACCAGACAATCCCAAAATGTAGCCAGCCTTGTTCAGCAAACAATGAGAACCAGTTGACTCAATATGACACTTTGCGCAAGACTTCCACTGGTGGCAAAGATATAACGTCCGATTCTATGCCTGCCAATGGGATGAATGATGGCATCCATACAGACTGGAAAAATTCAAACGAAAGCAGGAGTAATACTTCAGAAGATCGCACCAACTCAAGATCAATTAATGATAGCTTATGTGACCAGTACGATATCGAAGAATACCCTACTTTTGACAACATACTCAATCTGCATTCATCAAATTACGAGTCGGAGGAAGAGATGAGAGCACTTCTTACAGACGACAAAGGAGACGCTTATCAACCTAAACCGTCGAGGTGTGATATAAAATCCATAAACAAATTCCAGTTAACACTTATAGCGAATAGTTTAATAATTTTGAAATAGGCTTATAATTCAGAAAATTCCGAGAATTCCTTTATCGTTGCTATTCTGAATTAAATTTTCAGTCTTCTGATAAGGTGTTCAGCCTTACCACTTATGTAGATCTCAGGTGTCTCATGCAGATACCTTCGTTCTTTCGCTTAGAAGAGGCGTTGTCCAGAGTTTTGTCGTAGGAATGTAAAATCAGTAGCAACGGCATTAACAAAATAAATAATGCTTGGCTACAATCGTTAACAAAACATTCTTAGTTTTGCTTTTCCATTGGTCACTGTGCATATTTTTGCTGACCGGTGTAATAATTATATTCGTACGCAATGACTTATAACATCATATTATAGGCTAGCGCAGAGAACGCCTCTGAGTAAATATCTTGAAAGGGCGCTATATAAATGTTCAGTTACATTACATTTCAGAGAAGTTCGACCACAGACAGAGGGAAGAAGCCACCAGAGAATGTCTGCCGATGGTGAAGATGAGGATGCGGTTGCGCAGGTGGAGTTGCTGAGGCAGGATGTAGACAGCATCCGTCTTTGGAATGAGATGATTCTCGAAGACAATGCGAGGCTCAACAGCGAAAATACACGACTCCGACAGGAAAACGAGGCCATGATCCACGAAAACGAACGACTGAAAAAGGTCTGAGGCATTTAGCCAAAGTCAGACAAACCAACTAGGTAAGGTAAGGTGTTTGGTATGGTACGGTTTGATATGATAAGGCAAGATGTGGTACGTTAAGGTAGTGTAGGGTGAGGTATGTTAAGGTATGGAATGGTTAGATACGCTTAGGTAAAGTAATGTAAGCTGAAGTACGGTAAGGAAGGGTAAGGTCATGGTGAGGTCAGGTAGATTTAAACGATAAGACTGGGCTAGGCATTAACAGACAATTCAAGGTAAATTAAGATAGCATAAGTAGGATTACATAAGGTATGGTTAGGTTAGGTAAGCTAACCTAAGGCTGCCCGCACGGCATCCAGAGCGGGCAGCCTCCAGGTCTTGGGATCTCGTTTGTGGAATTCATTGTCTGATGAACTTAAAGAAGAGAAATCTCTGTCCACATTTAAAAGAGAACTGAAAATAGGCTACCTATTAAAATACAGTGAAAACTAGCTTTGTTAGAAATAATAGGTCTTTACTGAACAAATTATCCCTGTGAATTCTGACTTGACTAACTTGGATGCAAACATTCCTTAGTTATGTAGTATTATTTTAAATAGTGCTTTACTTAGGTTTATTTCATTTCATCTTTGTTTTGTTCTATTTTATTTTATTTCATTTTATTTCATTTTTCATAATCTTGTCATAAAATTTGCCTCTGTTTACTTTGGTTTTGATTTGTTTGCTCTATCAATCAATCAATCGTTTATTTGTAGCCAAACAACAATAAACAATAATATTACAAATCAGATTGCACTTTTAAGTATGGATTGTTGAATGCCACAAGGGAAGGCCCTGAAGGGATCAAAGATCCCGCTAAGTAGGGACACCTCTATACAATTTCAACATAATATGTGGCGACCGAAAGATGCTTTACATAGTATAACAGTTGTTGACTTGATTAACATAAAAATCTTAACTAACCTTAACTAATTTAAACTAAATATCGAAAGTAAAAGGAATGAGTGGGAAGTACAGTTAAACACATGGAAATAAAAGATTAAAACAATGAAACAATAAGGCAATGAATTGATATGTAGGCCTACTGGTTACATGGGGTCCAAAAGGGATCATGGATCCCGCTAAATTACAGCCAGTCGATACTTAGATTGATCATGAACTTGCTAATGATTTGTTTAATGTGTAAAATGTCTAATGTATAGTACTAAAACTATTTGGACTCAGCTGCCTGTTAGCATAATTTGTTCTCATAATTTGTTCTGGATCTGTGTGACACTAAACGTTGACTGAAATGTTAACCAGGTACTAGGGGCCAGGGTGGTATAAGCTTTTAGCTTTTTCCTGGCTTCCTGTTGCGCAGTGACTGATCTGTTTATGTCATGATGAGTACTGTTATTTGTTCTGTTTCTGACGCAATAAATAATAAATAAATAAATAAATAAAAGCTAACGCCGACCAAAGAAAGACTGACTATCAAATTTACCCTAGCCTTTAAGTGACAACTACGTATCGCACATAATATTTCTGTTAACGTCTGATTTATCTTCCAATAGGAAGCCTTCACGTTTAGACAAGTTAGACAGAAAGCCAAATCGAGCCGAGGTTAGGTCTTGAATGGGCCAATAATATGCTACATGTATATCACCCACCTGATGCTAAGTCAGTTGTCCAATGTCCATTCTTTCGAGCTAGGAGAATGAGTTAGCACCTTGGGAGGTTAACAAGAATTAGCGATTCCATCGTCGGCTGCCTTTCTGTCATTGCGGACTGATATTATAATTGATATTTGGACATCTTTTTGGATACTGACCTGATTGCGACATGGTTTTTGGGCGCCATAGGTTGATGCTTTATGTATTAGACGTTGACACGATAGAAGTTGCAAATTAATTATCAATTACAAGGTGTCTTATCGTTGCTGCGGTTGCGGCTGTATACTCCGTGATGTCATTGGCCAAACGATCTCTACTTCAGAACCACGTAAGAAGTCTTAGAGTTTAGTACAATGTTGTGTTAACAACACTGCTGACAGTGTCCATCTGAGGCGGTTTAGAGAGGTCTTTGTAACTTTATAGCCCCAGTGAATAAGCTGGTCATGGCTTTGTATGACGCTGAGATGTTTCAGAGATTTACATTACATTATTGATCATGAAAGTTAAGTCTTTCCTATTCGATTCAATTACAAATTTCCATATTTTGATCGAGACATGTTCCGGATCTTTGTGACCCTCCTAAGGTTCATGCTAACATGACCTTGGTGTTTGAAAGCATTTTACGTTTGTCCGTGCTGCTTATTTCAATCTAACAGGAAAACCTGAGTCAAACTCAACTCGTCTTCCAGTTCGTCTTCGTCGGTGACTCTGGAGTAGGGAAAACGAGTTTCATACGTCGAGTCTGCGAAGAGAAATTCTCGCCACGATTCAACTCCACAGTCGGTAAGTAAGTAGAGAAATGATTGATCAAAACAGATTCATTGGTCTAGGTTTGCTGTCAACCGAGTGGAACCTGCTCTTCTTATTCTTCTTCTTCTCCTCCTCCTTCTTCTTCCTCTTCCTCTTCTTCCTCTTCCTCTTCTTCGTCTTCTTCTTCCTCTTCTGCTTCGTTTTCCTCTTCTGCTTCTTCTTCCTGTTCTTCCTCATATTCCTCATCTTTCAACACGTCGACTAGGATAACATTTGCTACTAAGTTGTCAACATCCACCTATCTGCGGATGTTGCAGATTTGGTACTATATAAATGTTGACAGGTGTTGATTTTCAATCAAAAACAATGGACGTAGGTGGACAACAGGTGGTTCTTCAGATGTGGGATACAGCTGGTCAGGAGAGGTCAGTCGCTATATGTACGTGTCGAGATTAATATATGTAATAAGTACTTGATTTTTTAATTATTTTTATTTGCTCATTTATTAAGTTACTTATATGTAGGCTACCTATCACTTTCAATTTATTTTATATTAAATTCTATTTTTTATACATTCCATAATTGTTAACATATATATTTATTTATTTCTGATGATAACGGCAATGGTAATTGTAAATTTATTTGTCGTCACTTCAAGAGAGACTATTCATGTATAGACCATGAGTGTGTAAACTGTGTATGTACGGTATCAAAGCAGTTAACAGCGTCTTTTAATAGGCCTACTCGTTTCAAGGCATGGCCTGTACGAATACCTTCAATTGCACTTAATTGCAACGTCGGTTCTGAATTGAGCAGAGTTTGATTAAAATGGCTCTGTAGAAGTTGCGTAATATTTCATTTTTCCTCGCGTTGGAATATATATTCCTAGATTCCGCAGCATGACTCGGCAGTACTTTCGGAAGGCAGATGTTGTTGTAGTCATGTATGACGTTACTTCGGAAAACTCTTTCAAGAACGTTCGCAGTTGGATGCAGGATGCACAGGTAATACCTCGGTTATTTCTTTATTTATTTCCTTATTTATTTATTCATTTACCTTTTCAGCTGTTTACTCGTTATTTATCTTCTCAAAATGCCTCGATATATACCAAATTGCATACCTCTTTTAATTACCATTGCAACTATCACCACCAGAACCACTTCTACCACAGCCACTCTAAGAACATTGTCATCTGCATGATCATAATAATCATTATCGCACCGTCCTTATCTTCATTAACGTCGTCATCATTATCGAACGTTATCGTCATTATAGTTATCATAAATTGTAATCGTTATCGCTATGGTTATTATCGTTTTCATCTGCATTATCGTTATTGACGTAATCATCAATATCGTTATCATTATTATTGTCATTATTGTTGTCAGTATCGCCGTCGTCATCGTCATCGTAATTATGACTATCAACATATTGCTGAGTTTGGTTTTCATGGGTTAAGACATGCGTTGTTTTCCCCAGGAGGGTTCCGCCGAATCAACGGTTGTCGCCATCATGGGTAACAAACGAGATCTCGTTGTCAATGACGCCATTAGTCGCCAAGTTACGACAATAGATGGCGCAGAACTCGCCAAGGTCAAGGCCAACGTTCGATTATTGTAGCCAAGTATTAAGTAAAACAGCAGAAAATTTACTTAGCGCCGTCTGTAAAATCCCGAGTTTTCGAGAAATGCTTCGGATCTTATGCGCCATTCCCACCGGAAATTCTCACGTCGACCCTCCACCAAGGATGGGACTTGAATTAATGGGCAGGACAGAAGTTTACACAAAGGGAAGAGGCCAAGTCAAGCATGAAAGAGGCCAAGAAAAGCATGGAAAAGGTAAATTAAAGAATGGAAGAAGCCAAGTAAAGAATGGAAAAAGCCAAGTATATAACAATTGAAAGAGGTCGAGAATGGAAGAATGGAAGAGGCCAGAGAAGGCAGGGACCAAATAAGCGAGCCCGTACCTAATTTCGCCGAATTTACAGTCTGGGTTATATAGTAAGAAGCGCAATAGTATATCTGTCATATTGTCGCCACTGGGTACTTTACATAGTTACGGAAACTATTCTTTGTAGAGTTCGAATCTTCTCTTCAGCCCCAAACCTCATTAACTGTTCTGAGTTACTGTCTCTGTTTCCTTCTATAGGAATTCAACGCATTCTTCTACGAGACCAGCGCAAAGACTGGACAAGACGTCGAGAAATCTCTGCTCGACATAGTCAGGTACTAGCTGGTTAACTCATTTACCTCGAACTAATTATTTAAAGATGCGATGTAATAATAATGTACCACATTACAGGGTTTAATGGTAAAATAATGTAACAGTTGTCAAAACGTCTCCTATACTTGGTTTCTATTCGTATTCGTTACTTCACATTTAGAGCTAAGCTCTGGGCACCAGCTTATTCACGAGCGCTGGGTCATGTCAGAGGGTTGTCCAGAGAGATACCAAGTAGAGATCCAAGTCCGGTTTCCATAGACAAGAGAGAGGAGGCCGAGCAGCTGCAAAGGCGAGAGTTTCGTTCATGCAGGACCAGAAAATTGGAAGGCAGAGGAATGGTTGGGTCAGGGTAAGAATTCTTGGTTTGTGAGTTCACCGGGTTTGAAGGATTATCGAGTTGAAATTCAAATATTTCCACAGCAATACAACAACTGGAAATCGTTATCTAAACTCGAAACTTGCGTTGGTAGTCATTTACGACGTCGGAGATCGGAGGGCTTAGTTCGCGATTTCTGCTCCATCTGCACCCCTAGTCAACTCAGCTATATAATGAGTACACTGACCGTGCACTGTTGGTAGGAAGATGAGACGGCGAGGAAGAGGACTGGACTAGTGGCTACCCGGTCTCATATGCTAAGGACAAGAATTTGAAGTCGCTAACGATTCATACCCATGGCTGCCTGAGGTCTAGCGTCTTCTTCTCAATAGTATCTTAAAACCGAGCTGCAGCATTTGAAGCAGATTGAAACTGACAGTACAGAAAAGAGCTAGGCCTCTGTGATGCCAAGAAAACGGAGGTTTACATTACGTTAATCACGTTAATTAAATTTGCCATTAATGACATTGCAATGCATTACAATAATTGAAGTCTTTCATGCAGCCAGTGCCTTTGAAAGCTTTTAAAAAGCACTATATTAATGCTGTGATACATTTACGTATGCATGCATATATGCATAATATGCAGAAACACGCATACATGCATACATGTATGTATGTATGTATGTATGTATGTATGATCACTTGTTATAGCGCCCCTTCAAGATTTCCCATTCAGAGGCGCTCCCGACTACAGCGCCGACACTGAATAGGAGTTTCACGCCGAAGCGCATGAGCAATTGCGAGTGAAGGACTTGCCCAGGGTCCCTACGCGGCGGCTTGAGGTGGATTCGAACCCGCAACCCTCCAGCTGCAAGGCACCGAACATACCCCTACACCACAGCGCCCCACATGTACATGCATTCATAAAAAATATACAATTTCGTACACACACATATACATACATACATGCATGCATACATGTACATTCATATCTACCTACTTAGATGCAAACATACGTACACACATACAAATATATATGCTCACATACATTCATACATAGGCTACATGCATACGTACACATGCATGCATGCATTTCGCCTTAATAGGATTTGCTTTTAGGGGTTCGATGTGAACAAATGCTTCGTTGTTTTTCAGTCTGTTGATTGAGAGAAACGAACTCAACCGTTGCCTTTCACGTCATTCGATCGTCACACTCGACAAAAGCCGACAACAATCGACCAAAACAAACTGCTGTGGAAGCAATGTTAAACAGTCCATAAGCTAGACTAAACGCTCGTCAATAAGCTGGTGCTCTGCGCCTAGCTTTACTGGAGCGCTTTAAATTTCGGAGATTACGAATACGAATATGCCAGCGCACCCAACGCTAGATGTTATCGCTCCAACGACAAGAGTAAATGTAGGCCTAAATGTACTCCTGTTTATATTATAGGGGCCGTATGGACTTGTGTGTATATGCTACTATGTAAAAGCGATTGGGAAACCAATGCAGATCGTCGTCAAAGTGTTAATCGGACCGTTTGCAATTCTTAATCTAGAAAAAAGATCTTTCGTTGATTAATAAAGACCAACAAGTTAGCGTATAGCATCTGAACTCTGCCACAAGAAACCATTGAAGAAATATAGGCCTAATTAACTTATCACAATATAGCTTACATGTAGCATAATACAACTTAGCATAACGTAGCCTAACATAGCATAACGTAACAACATCTACTGTGACAAAGCATAGCATAGTATATAAAAATGACAACACAACACTGCTAGCACAATGCATAACATGAGAGCATTTCATAACATAACGTCACACAACAAAGCATAGCAAAGCATTGAATAAAAAAATGCCACAATAAAACTACACAAAACAACATTATGACATGACATGACATGACATGACATACCATCACGTAATTATTACATTACAAAGTACATAATATACATGTAGCATGACATAACATGACCTACTGCAACATAACGTAACGTTACAAGTGGCTTCAGTATTTAGGAAGATATTTTCATCTGCGTTTAAAGAACCATTGCAAACTTACAGGCAGTCTCTTTTCACAAAGTGTCGTATATAACTCTTACGATCATGCTTACGACTACGTAAGATTACGGTTATACTTACTGGAGAAATTCTCATACAACCAGAGGGAGAATCGCCGTTCCAGTTGATGTTGTTCAATATATTGTTCGTTCGTTTGGTTTCGATGTTGGGAAGAAGTGATTAAGGATCATGAGAAATCCACAACTAATTCAATGGACGTGCGGCTTCCTCAAAATCCCTAACCACCAACTTCCATTCTCTTTGTGACGACACGATCCTGTTTCAGTGCTTAGGAGGTACGATCACCTAGTGGACAGCTTGATGGAGTGTCAACTGAGTTTAAATCCCCGCAAGGGCAGAAAGTTGTCTTGAGATTTTCGCTCCACCTGCGCTCCCTATATAGCCAACTCAGCTATGAGTACACTGACCGTATGCTGTTGGTGGGGAGTTTAGACGGCGAGGAAGAAGACTGGCCAACCGATCTCATATGTCGAGGCTGAGAAAGTGAACACTAACACTTCGCATGCCCTTCGGAGGTTATGCTCTTAAGGTATTGATCAGTTGGAGCTGGTACGTTGTCATGAAACTTTTAGAGATGGTCAAAGAGCCAGATCTTGTTTAGAGCTGCAACCATGACTTTATGATCTATGTATACACTAACATACAATGTGGAGAACGGTGGCCGATTGAATAGAGCGTTGTTATTATTATTATATTCGTTTATTGGTAACACACACAAAACTGATAGTCACACCGCTATCAGGTACATTGTGAATAAACAAGAGTTATGAGTGAATGCTAGGCAATATTAATCCATGAAACGAAGAGCTCATATTAGAGCGACAATAAGGCGAGAAATTGTTATCAACTATGTCCATGCCTGATGAATTATTTAGTTAGGATTGGTGGGTAGAGGATGGCTTTGCACCTGTAAAGTGAAGAGTACGGGTTCGAGCTTCTAATCAGGCTGACAAAGATATAAAGACCCACTAAGACTTAACATATTACAGGTTTTGCTCTTAAGGGGCATTGATAAATTGCAGCCTATAAATTGTCCTGAAACAGTCTTGACAAGACCGAGGTAACAATACTCACCTGAACTTCACAACGAACGAAGAACTCTTCCCCGTTTAAGTCTCCCGAATCCTCAACTCCGCGGAAGACCGAGTTTTACTCCAAACTCCTCCTATACACTTCTCCCGTCTCCAATTTTTTCCTAATTTTTTCCACCGACCACATTCTGTTAGCCTCGAAACGAACACGCGACGCGCGACGGTGATAGATAATTGGCGACAGATGTGTATGACCAACACATGACAGCGGACCGTGACATTCCATCCCTTTCTGGACAACCCTGGGGCGATAGGACGACAACAGTTTGCCCATAGGTTGTTGTGCAACAGTATCTGGAAGCCGTATAAAGTGCAACATATGGTCGACCGTTTATTGCATCCGATGAAAATAATTTCCCCGTTAACGATCTCGATTTAATTGCACTTCTGTTGCTGTGCTCTACACGTAATAATTGCCGACAAACCCGTCCCACGCGCCAGGGTTCGAACCCGCGATCTGTGATGTCCTCTGTCAAAACTGTTTGATGTAGTGGCATCCTTCTCTGTGTCTCTGTGTCTGTCTGTCTATCTGTCTCTCTCTGTTTCTCTCTCCGCTTTCCCTGCTGCCTTTAAATGCGGCAACTATATCTGATGACCTGGAGTAGACGTGCTGGTCACCGAACGAATTGGAGGGACCGCGTCGGTGATTTGAAATTATGAAATTCAAAATGGTCGCTGATTTTTTTTAGTTCATAGGGCAAATTTTGAGAGGGAAGCCATCGAAACCCGAGGGTAACAGTGTTGGTTACAATGCTCTGGGTTTGAATTCGGGTGAGTCAAGTTGCCAGCACGTGATTGCTCAATGGAGTAATCTGTATGTAATAGTAATTGTAGTAGTAACAATTGTAATAGTAATTGTAATAGTAATTGTAACTTCTTATTTATATAGCGCCCCTTCTAGTAAACTAATCGAATGCGTATACTCGTAAACTTCAGCTATAGGTGTCAATCAAATGATTGACATTTGCTTCTTAGTCTAGGAAAGTCTTACGATCACTGGTTGTCAGAAATTAATTCTATCCTACGTATGGAAGTAGTCTCAAATAGCGCTTCATAAATGCCTTGTGACGTCACCTGGAGAGAGGGAGGAGGAGGAGGAGGAGGAGGAGAGCTGTGGATCGGATGACGAGCTGGAAGTTGCTAAAGTCCCGGGTTTGATTCCCGTATCCTGGGACTATGTCAACTTACAACTTCGCATCCTTCGCATCGACGCATCAGTCACCGTGACCTGGAAAGAAAAGAGGCCAAGAACAAAGGTCAACGAAACGTCATTGAAGAAACTGGAGTATGTCAAAGGTCAACGAAGACCGGTTGGAGTGAACACATGATTGGAGAGGAGAAGATGAACTATATAGACAGATGAAATCATTTAATCTATGAGGTCATTGATTCAAATGCTGTCTATTCTCACACTTTTTTTTACCTAAAGCTGGAATCTTCATAGCAACAACGTTAAGCGTCACCCATCCACAGTGACGTATAGACGCTTTCTATGACGTCCGAGGCTGCGACCTCTGGCGGTGGTGTCAAAATTGACTGATGACAGCAAAGAGACATGGCAGCCAATCAAACACCAGCGTCGGTGGCGCCACGTAGCGAACAGATCGAAACTAAAGAATGGACGGGTTTCCGCTACATATTATTATTATTACGTATAGTATTAATAGTAGCATTATTATTATTATTATTATTATTATTATTATTATTATTATTATTATTATTATTATTATTATTATTATTATTATTATTATTATTATTATTTATTATTATATTATTATTATTAATAATAATAATAAAAATAAAAATAATAATAATAATTAATAATAATTATAATTATAAATAATAATAATAATAATAATAATAATAATAATAATAATAATAATAATACTAAGATTATAATTACAATTACATTTACAATACGCAGTCACTTACTTACAGGATAGGATGACTGTCGTTATGACAATTACTATGACCAGTAGTCCTATTGATACTGCAGTTTGAAATAATAAACGAAGATTATTATATATGAGTCCTAGTCTGTTTAGTAGGCTACTAGGGCGTGCGATCTTCGAACAGCGTACAAGGTGAAACACAATTAAACGGAATTAAAGTGTATCTGAATAATCGTAATAGAAAGTAATGTACGCGAAGGACTTGCTCAGGGCACCGTGCATAGCGACCATGTAAAGGGAAGAGAAACGAACCCATGACCTTCGCTTTAACGAACGAGCGCTTAATCAATCGGTCACTGTATGACAACAAGCGCCATTTTATCCGACAGATGTTTCACCGGAAGTAACTTTTTCTTCGACAAGAAACCGGAAGTCGTCGTCTGCGCATGCGCGTTGTCATAGCTAGACGTAAGCGTACACAGCCTCAAGACTTATCGGGCGCCAACCTTGGGACTATGTCAACTTAGGTCTGGCGTATGAAGACGATCCGATCCTCCTTCATCTCAGCTGTTCACGGCAGGTCATGTTCTTTGCAGCTGATGCCACTCCTTTGCTACAGAACTTCCGCTTAATAACGAACTCTGCCCCCCGCGCTGACGTATACATCATACGCGGTTACAACGACTGAGATCGTTAGAAAAGAACAAGATGGTGATATAATGACATGATGATGATGATGATGATGATGATGATGATGATGATGATGATGATGATGATGATGATGACGACGACTATGGTGTTTACGACAAGTGAAACGATCGTTGTTACTACTGCTACTGTTACTCACACTACTGTACTACTGTTGTTGCTGTTGCTCCTGCTGCTGCTACAGTACTACTACTATTACTGCCACTACTTTTTCTTCTTCTACTGTTACTACTATTATGCTTATTGTGATTAAGATTCCGCTGCTGCTGCAGTGATAATGATGATGATAATGATGATGATGATGATGATGATGATGATGATGATGATGATGATGATGATGATGATGATGATGATGATGATGATGATGATGATGAGGATATGATGATGATGATATGATGATGATATGATGATGATGATGCTGACGGCAACAAAGATGCGGAGGAATAAACTACAGAGGCTGTAGATAGTCATCAATTATAAGACGACCCATTGGGCAATTTCCACCTCTAAGACATTGTTCACAAGCAGACTGAAATTAATTATGCATTCGTGTCATCCTCTTCCTCTCTCTGTATCTGTCTCTCTGCATCTGTCTGTCTGTCTGTCTGTGCCTCTGCCTCCCTGCCTCTCTTCTTCAGCCGGAGGCAAGGAAGCAGTTAATGAGCAGCTCCGACAATTATTTACAGCGTGTCTGATACGGAGGGAGGCCTTTGGAACAGCCGACTGCAGCGGGAGGATGTGCGTGTGGGGCAGTGTCCTGCTTGACCATAGAATTCACACGACGGTGTGTTTACGAAATGACCACCGGAAACTAGGCCCAACAGCCGAATAGCTACTAGCAGTAGGCACTGGTGAAGATATTCGGTGGAAATTTTGTGGTGAAGATATGGGGTAGAGATATCTGACTATGTTGGGTAAAGATGAATAGAGAATTAGAGATGATAACTGATTAAACCATGTGGTGAAAAGGTCCGTTGAAGATATGTATGGTGAAGATACCTGTTTAAGATAATGTGTTGAGGATGTCATCTGAAGCTATCGGGTGAAAATGTAGGATGTAGATACCTAGTTAATTATTGGTAGCGAAGATGCCAGGAAAGATGATATTGCATGAGGATGTTTGGCGACGATAGAACCAAGCAAATGCTTCGCTTCTAACTTCAAATTCTATGTATTCTAGGTAATGCAAGGGAAGGTAATGTAAGACAAGGTAAAATAAGGTAAAGACGTAAGGTAATTAACAATTTATTTTGCGCCGTTTTCAGTATTGGTCATCAGCGATGTGGCCCTGGGTTTGAAAGGATATTTCGGCTCAAGTCCAAACGTAACAATCGCACTGGCCAGAGGCGTAGCAAGGAAACAATTTCGGACGGTTTCCATTGGAAATGGTCGTGTTTTTCTACATTTTTAGTATTTAATAACAATAATGTATTTATTGGTGGGTTGAACCAGTAAAACCACCCCCTAAATACGACCATGGCACTGGCTTTTTATTTCCCGTCCAAACTGAGTTTAGCCTATAATATAGGGCAAGTCTTGTACGTATAAAAGTGTTGGTGTTAGAGTACGTGTACGATAAAATATCGAATTTAAGAGTAGTGGCTCTATAAGGAAGAAAATAGTTATCTACTTAGTGGACTTATTATCACTTGTGTCATAATCAATCGCAGTACATGACTATTGTAGATAGATAGCTCTGTAGCTCTGCTAAAGGCCGATCCTCTTTTCGATCAGCATTTGCTGGAAAGTATGTTGCTCCTGGTTTATGTCTATCTTAGACCGTCGTCCATTCTCAGTTCTCGGTCCTTTCATCTGGAACTCTCTATCTCCTCATGTTCGCAACTCTGTTAAAGACTGTCTTTCGCTCTAAACTGAACACTTATATCTTCCAGTCTACTTATGGCTCTTAATGTTTCACCGCTTCACTGTACACTTCTGAACGTTAGCTTGGAGGGAATTATCAAATAGGGGTCTAACAGTTACGTTTTTAAAATAAAATTTTGAAATCTAAATCTTTTTAAAAATCTTTTCTAAAATCGAGTTCTGTGTTCTCCTTACCCTGGACAACAGCAATCTAGCAACAAGACAACCTCTCCTTATTGGCTGCATGGTTTGGCAACAAATCGATCATTTCACACACACAAAATCTCGCTGGCCGAGGTGAGAGTCAAACACATTATCTGTCGGTCACCAATCCGCTGGGTTGGGCTGGGAGTGCTTCTGGGTCGTTAAATATCGAGGCGCTACGTAAAGACTCTGAACGAATGAATGCAAATGAAACTGTCATGCTGAGTTGGATTCAGGGATGGGTAACTACTCGATTAGATTCGAATCGATTAGCTAATCGCATTTCGATTAGCTAATCGACTAGACAAACAGCTAATTCTAATTCTAATCGATTAGCAATTAAACTAATCGATTACCTAATCGATTTCACAAAATCTAACTAGAATCGATTGGCTACAAGATTTTGCTAATTCTAATTCTAAACGATTAGCAATTTTACTAATCGAGCCCATCTCGATCGAGACCATCAAAGACGATCGCAATTTCATCTCTCGTGTATTATTTAAAAATCTACTAACTACATTATCTCCAGTCTATACCTTATTGGTTACCTCATTCGTTGCCTATATAACTTACATTGCCACCAGCCTAATTCTCCTTAGTAACTAACTGTTAACTTAGAGCTGAGATAATATTTGCTATCTCAACCCATTTAATAACTAACTGTCAGAGCTGGGAGAATTTTTCCTACATGTTACTTGTTACAAGCTGCGACCTATGAGCTTGATGTTGAGAATAAACGAAATTGATTGATTGATTGATTGATCTTTGGTTGGATTTGAATTCTGCGTCCCTACCAAAGCAGCTTATGGACAGTAATATAATAATAGCGAGAGTAAAATAGGCATGATAAAAATAATAGAAATAACAGTACGGAAAAAATAATAGATAAGAACAAGATAAAAGTAATACAATGCTGAGAAAAATATCAACGACAGGTAAACTAAAGAATATTAACTCCTACCTTTGTGCTGTAGTGGTTTGATAGTCGTACTTTTCTCTCTTTCACCAACAAACTCACATCTCGCTGAGTCAGAAGGGTAAAACTTCAGACTGACACTGCCTCGCCTCTTTATAAGGACGCCAGCGGTTCCCAGGTGGACCAGAATCGCTCAACCATGTCCAGGTGTGTCGAGAGAAGTGCCTCTTGGCCACACGGACCATCAACTTAAAAAAAGGAAATTAGTCTGTTGGTGGTGGGAAACAAAACGTCAGCTGCTGTCGCCGCGTCAAATCGAAACGATTTTCCGGGGGCACTTCTCGTAATTACATCGACCCCTCTCGTCCGGCCGAACGTCAGTCCGTCAGGGGTTGCTGGTGGTAGCCAGACGGGGCAGCTGGACAGGATGATGGGGTGACTATTGTGGGGCTGCGATGTAAATACTTGCAGAGTCGGCCTTGTGGCTAGAATCCTGCGGCAACTGATAGATATTCCGTGAGAAGAGTGACGAGCTGTGTCACGCTGACCACTGTAATAATGATATAAGGTTAGGTGTGGGGGAGGGTTATGGGGAGGAGAGGGGTGGAAGGTGTGAGGGAGGGGGTTGGATGGTCGACGCATTTTAAATCAGCCACTGCAGGATGTTTACTTGGGATGTTTGAATATTACGAATACTCTTGTTGCTTCTGTATGCTTTGTACGTATGTAGGCCTATGTCTATACATGTATGTATGTGTGTGTGGACATTTATAAAGCGCATTTTATTTAGCCCGCCAAATGCGCTAAGAACATGGCTGTTTAGTTAAGGTTGCTCATGCTCAGTAAAATTAAACTTGCTTTCTTGTGCTAATAAGATTACTTATGTTTTGGTTTATTAAGATTGGTTAGGTCTTTGTTTTGAATTAAAATAGGCCTATTGTTTTTATATTAATTACAATTGCTTATGTTTTGTTCAGTATTTGTATGAAATAGATATGCCTAATTATGATTGCTTAAATGTAGCTTCATTAATTCTGCTCGGAAGTTGTTTAATTTGTCTGTGTTCTCTCCAGATGTTCGATTAGGATTGTTAATGCTTTTTTTAATTAAGATTTCTGTGCTAAACAGTTTTATGGTTTAATTGGAGGCTTCCTTATGTGAATTGCTCATCTGATTACGTCATAAATTTTATTTTCTTGGTTAATGATAATTAATTCTATTAATGAATTTTTGTGATGGATGCTTGTTTGCGGGTGTTGGCCTATGTGTATCTGTTCGGACAGCGTCCGAAAGAATTGTGGGCGTACGTAAATGCAAATCAAAATCAGACATGACGTTGTTGACAATGAACGTACATGTTTGCACCTGTCCATCGGCCTATGTTTAATTACGATGCTAGTCTGATCGATGACATGACCCGAGATGGTCAGTGGTCACACACAACTTGGCTGCTATTGTAGCCCACTCACTGTGGCTTTCTGCCAGTGACTTTATTATGATTCTATAATCTGCTCTAATCTACTGTGATCTAATCTAATCTTGTCTAATCCAATCCCAGTCAATCTAATCTAATCTAATGACTGCCATAGCGTCTTTGTCCTAATGCACAATGCATCAATCAATGGACACTTCAAGAACAACAGTAGTCACAATCATATTCAGTAGTAGAAAAATACCTGCATAAGTCCTTCTCTGTGGAATGGACTTCCTCCACCGGTCCGCTCCGCCATCCTTTCTGGTAGTCTCTCAATCTTTTTCTAAACTAAAATCCTGCCTTTTCCCTCGGGGTTGTCGCACTGATAGCGCTTCTGAAAGGCTTTTGCTGAGAGAAGCGCTTTACAAATGGCCAAATACAATACAATACAATAACTGGATAATTCCTCGTTTCAAAGCACCATCATATTTAATTCCGCTATTTGCAACATTTCTACCTACGAGCATTCAGTTCCTGTAGGCCAACACAATAGTCACTAGCACGGTTAGCTACATCGGTTGGAGCGTTCGTCCAATGCGTTTTTGAGTGTCAGTTTGCCGGTTCGCATACCGTTCGTGGCTTATTTAAGAGATTCAAATCTCAGGCTAACCCGGTCCGTACACGGGGATCTTAAATGAAATGATATCCATTCAAACGGGCAGCGGTGGTAAAGGATCTCACCCGATCAATTCATTGAAAAATGAACAGGGTCGAGGCCATTATACAGCCGCTATGAAAAACGGGTACATTTACATTTGTCGTTCATACCTTGTGAATATAAAATGGTTCTATTTAGCCATGAGAATTCAGTTGCTATGTACCGTATAATGTACGGTAATCTCTGACTGTAGCCAGAGACTGGCTGCGTCACTCTCTGAGACTTTGGAAATGTTTGTTTGTGAAATACTTTCCATACACGACATCAGTCTACACAGAATGAATTGCCTGTAACAGAGAAGAGACTGGAACAGAAACATACACGATACGTCGATCTCGCCTCTTGCAAACATATCAACAGATGGACTGACAGACATATAAGAGAGATATAAGAACAGACAGACAGACACAGACACAGACAGACAGACAAATATATACACAGACAGACATACAGACGTACATACAAACAGACAGACAGATAGACAGACAGACAGGACAGGCAGACACATACACAGAAACACAGGGAGACATGCAGACAGAGACACACATAGACACACAGACACAGACATACAACATACGGACAAACACAAACAATTGTGAATACATAGACTGCGATTATGCCTAATTCTCTACATCGGCTGACCATATTAGTTCTAATGCCCGTGTAAGTTTTCAAATAGAGTCAGAGACACAGATAGCCACAGAAACAAAGACAAACAAACAAACAAACAAACACACGTCGTCGTCTGCTGCATTTGTCTGTCTCTGTTTTCTCTCAGAGTTTGCCCTGACTTCGATTATACATCGTAGCTCATGTTTGAAAAAACCGGAGCTATCGTTTGATGAACAACAAGGACTTCTGCGATCCAGCCTCAAGGAGCGACCAACCCTGTCTGTTTACCATCTAATCAACCCTGTACCACACAGTGGGTTGCTCCCACCATCTTTGCCACATCCTTCCTTCCTCATCCAGGCTTAGCGATCAGGGAGAGACTCAGGGAGTGTTTGTGGCGGTGGGATGACGTCTTTTGGGAATTCTCAAAGGGGCCATTTAGAAATTACAATGGATGGAATGAGGTCCATGAAAAAACGGGGCTTTATTCGATGCTTGCTTTGATGCATATCTTGTTGCTTGTACGTCTGTCAGTGTTTCAATTTCTGCCTAAAGGGTCAGTGTGTGTCCCTGTCTCTGTCTGTCTGTATGGAAGTGTCTGTAGCTGTGTGCCTGTCTATTTTTAAATCAGTGTGTTTGTTTGTTTCTGTCTGTCTCTCTGTCAATCTTTCTGTCTGTCCGTCACTAAGTTAGTAAGTAAGTAAGTCTGTTTGTTTGTCTGTCTGTATGCATGTCTTTTAGTCAGTGATTCAATGAGAGAGTAATCGTAATCGTAATCGTAAACTCGATATTTCTAGAGCGCCCACAAAAGCGAAGTCGCGAGAACCAGCTTATTTACAGGCGCTTAATCAAAACAGAATCGATAGGCAAGGGGTCAAAATCCAGAGTCAGATAGGCAGACAGTCAGACGGCTAAGGTGGATGATGCTTAGAGTTGAAATGGCGATTTGTGAAAAATCAGTGTTTTCAGTTTTGAGTGAAAGACCAGTGGAGAGATAGTTTTGAGGTGAGGAAGATCTGTCAGTCAGTCAGTCAGTCAGTCAGTCAGTCAGTCAGTCAGTCAGTCAGTCAGTCAGTCAGTCAGTCAGTCAGTCAGTCAGTCAGTCAGTCAGTCAGTCAGTCAGTCAGTCAGTCAGTCAGTCAGTCTGTCCGTCTGTCTGTATGTCTGCCTTCCTGCCTGTCTGTCTGTCCGTCTATCTTTTCTGTCTATCTTTATTCCTAAACGTCAGCCATCATATAATATTCCAGCTGGTGCTTAGAGGTAAAAATCGTGGCAACAGGAAAGGCTTGCAGCCAGAGACACAATCAGCGCTGGACAGACGGACGGATGGGTGGCCAGCGTTTCCTCAGGGCATCCGTCCGTCCGTCAGATCGACCCAGTGAGTCACCCTCGTGTCACTCCTTACACGAAACCGTTTCATGCAAAAACTCCGTCTGGCTAGATTCAAATCTCCAACAGTCGACCCCCCAGGCTGTCAAGAGGTCCGAGGCTCCACCAAGGACCGATGCAGAAGTATGGATGTTACAGGTCACTTTCGTGAGGTACCTAAAACGCTCGACAGCAAGGATCTAGATACATATCACATACATACGTACATACTTACATACATTAATACATACATGCATTCATATTGGAGGTACATATATGCATACATAAATGCATACATATGACAGTTAAGTGCAATGCAAAATATATATAAGGGTTAGAGTGTTTTGTCCGCAATTTACGCCTATACTTCTCTTGCAGTCTGTTGCGGTACTTTATTCGTTCTTTCATTCATTCTGAGAATTTATATGGCGCCTGTTCAAGATGGCTACTCAGAGGCGCTATCTGCGCTAGCCAATATGATGTTAAGTGTAATTACGAACGAAAATATTACCTCAGTTAGCAAACCAATGCACAGTAAGCTAGAAGAGTCACCAGTGGCGGGCCTACGCACACACGTGTAACCAACCAACGGATTCCTGTCGAAAGCTAACAGATGGCATGGATGTTCAGAGTCTCTGAGCCAAGTTGTGTCGATTGAGTAGATAGAGCAGGCAGTCGACTTAATATTTCCTATTGCCCGGTTTCAGTGAATATTTATGAACTTTGTAAGAAGAGCATTGTATTGTATTGTTTTATAATATGTACGAAAATTAAGTGCTACGTAAAAATATGTAAGAGCTTTCAGGTTATTTCTGCAATATAGGTCGATATACTTGGCTCAGTTTTATATATTGCCGACACATTCCAGTGCCTCGCCTGTTTTTTTCATAATTTATAATTGCATGTTTGCATAGCATCACGTCATGAAAACTCTTTGTAAGTTCAAGTGCTTATTTGTGTAGCGCCTCTTCTAGAAAACTCATCAGGGGTTGTCCAGACCTGACTATACAAGACCATGATCGAACAGCATGGTCTTCAACCGCTGACGAAATAGAGACATAGAGAGTAGAAGAGTCTCATGTCAGAGATTCCATTGGAAGCCTGTTCCATAACGAGGAAATGACCTCAGCAAAGCTTCCATGTTGCATTGTGCTGCATGCGATCGGGGAACAATCAGATCAGCCTCTGTATACCAGAGCGATGAGATCAGCAGCCAGAGAAGGATGACACTGAAATTAATAGACGTAGCTCTGTAAGATAGGATGTGCCACAACCGCCCTGGCAGTTACACATCAGCGTAAGAATCTTAAACTCAATTCATCAGCGCATCGGCAACCATGCATACATGCAATATATTATGTGAGAGTGTGTATATATATATATATATATATATATATATATACATACATACATACATACATACATACATACATACATACATACATACATACATACATACATACATACATACATACATACATACATACATACATACATACATACATACATACATACAAATTAGAGACACACGGATAGGCAGACAGCAAAGACAGAGAGACATGCATAATAGGCAGAAATGCCAGAGAAAGGCACAAAGACAAAGCATTATAAGCATATAAAGAATGCATTGGCGTATTCTCTGCTTATGCATAAGTGTATCGACGCCGTAGTCGATCTTCCAGCGAACGTTCTCCTCGGCGCTGAGGCAGCCAGTGGCATACCATAAATATTTATCAGGATCGAGAAGCCTGTCTCGAATGTTCTCGCCCCGAGTCGAACCGTATTCGCTTAGAGAAGTACACACCGATCCAAGCAGGTTAATAACTCGCTCGGATCGAGCACGACTCTTTAAATATTTATGTGGAACGTTTTTTGTCGTTCTCTGATACCTTCGACTGGATCAGGGTTTCGTATACACTTGTATTTGATGGAAATTATTGCCAGGCTGACTTAGCAAGTGTTGGCGATAATGCGAGACTTGTATATGCTGGTCTGCGGAGTAGGTTTCATTGGCAGGTCTTTTGCGCAACTCTGTCATTCCTAGTTTAGTTGATACTTGAGGAATCTGTGCAAGCATGGCGACATGAAAACTGAACTGACAGATTGACAGGAATAAACTATTTTAAAATACGTTTCTGTGTGCTTACATATGCTATGTACAAATAGCATTCGGGACGGTGCAATATAAAGTGAATTTTAGGCTTCCATGACAGAGAGTGAGAGAGTCAGGCAGCTATAGGCTACAGAAAATCAATTCATTTCATGCGGTAAATTGCATGCTTTCAGTTGGGTCGTTTAGGCGTAAGCATAGGCCTAGCCCAATCTGAGAAGGTGAAAACGAGAAAGAAATAAAGAAGAAAGCTAAAGCTGCCATGGTCCTAGTGGAACGTAAGGGAGGCTCCCATTGTCAGTTCTTCGGCATGGAATCGGCAATGGACGAGTCCCTAGGCCTCTATTATACGGGTCAGCGCATGGTAGCAACTGTCGTTTACTTCCCAGCTTAGGCGGTCCCAATTTTGTATGTTTTTTGACAGAACTGACAACTGCGCGGAAACAACAATTTCCCAGAGATGTAGGCCTACTATGAAGAGTTATATTCATTCATTCCTTTTCATTCATTCGGGAATTTATATAGCGCTCCTTCAAGGAAACTACTCAGAGGCGCTACCATAGACACGTAGATTCATGTATACAAGAATCTGGTATGAAGTGTTAACGAATTCACTTTGTTTGCCTCGTCATATGAAAGCGATGGCCTGCATGGCATCACCCTCTCCGTCTGATCTTCCCACTGACAGTGCTCGGTCAGTGTACTCGTTAGATCTGAGTTGGATCGGAGCGCAGGTGAAGCTGATATCTAGAACATATGTCTGCCCTATTGGCGATTTAAACCCTGACCTCTTGGCCGACGGTTCAGCGCTCTAACTACTCCGAGATTCTTATATAACACACACTGTGGAATTTAGTGGGAAACATCCATCTCGCCTAAATATACAACTCAGTTCAAAGTTGCGTTTTACGCCAATGTAGTCGACATTGTGATTGATCTGACTGGCTGCTAAGAGCCACTTCTACGTTGAACATCATTTTAACATTCTCAGACAGTTTTGGAGGAGTGTTTGAAGTGTAGAGGGCCTATTATTCTTCAGTCTGGGCTGGTTCTGCATGGAAAGGTTTTTAAGTTTCCCACCTCACTTAAGATGAGACGTTGTGTTAGACGCAGATCGCTTCATTCAACAATGTCGTTCATTGAAGAAGATAAACTTCTTATTTCGTGTCCCAAGCAGAAAGACGGCAGTTTCATAGATTCCTTGAGCAACAAAGAATGGTTGGAGACATCATGGACTGGATCAAGAAAAAGGAGAAGCAGAGCAGTTCCTTAAGCTATCTCTGAGGGAGCCATGGATACGAAGCTTTAACGACTTCATCTTCTTAGCCTTGGCATATGAGGGCGAGTGGCCAGACCTCTCCCTCGCCGTCTCATCTTCCCACCGACAGTCACGGGCAGTGTAAGTCAATGTACTCATTATGGCTGAGTTGGCAAGGAGGGTACACGTGGAACAGAAAGCTCGAAAAAAATTTCTGGCCCGGTGGCTTTGAACTCCAGGACCTCTCGATTGACAGTCCTGCGCGCTAACCACTGCACTATGGAGCACCCAACTTCTTCTTCTTCTCCTCCTCAAAGCCACAGAAAATCAACAGGTCTTGTTTCAACTGAGCGCTGAACTGAAAGACTAAATGGAAGCAAATGCTTGTAAAAAAATTAAATAAATCTGTTACTTTTAGGGCCTATCTTCAACTCAACAATCGAATTGAATACTAAGGTGGCAGTTTTCCATTAGTCTACCTTAGTTAATCTACCCTCTCATTAAGTGTAGATGCAATCGTGGATAAATATCTATTCTAGACTAATCTGAGTAAAGTTCTACCTATCTATACATAAACAGCACAGAAAGCAGCCTGTAATCCTCGGTTCGCTTACAAATGACGCAAGCGGGAGAGAGCATATAAAATGGCGCTCGCCTGCACGCAGCATGAATAATTGGGTTTACGGCGTTCCATCAGCAACCTCGTCTCATAGCCTGGCCAGACGATGGAAATTGTATTGTACGCCAACGGAATGATAATCAGGTCAAAAGGATGGACACTGTCAGCCAGCCGTCTGCCGAAATGGGTTCGCCAAAAAGAACTCGGATTTTCATAGTATTAACCCAAAGGCGCCGTCTAGCCTATGTGTGTAGAAGAAATTGGAGAATGAGAGAGAGAGAGAGAGAGAGAGAGAGAGAGAGAGAGAGAGAGAGAGAGAGAGAGAGAGAGAGAGAG
>JACEVL010000818.1:87500-142500 GCA_020284085.1 Aporrectodea caliginosa
CAACAAAATGCAATTAGATTCTTCAAAAAATGCAATTAGAAAACTGCAACAAATACAATCAGAATTCTTCAAGAAATTCAGTTTCAATTTTCAACAAATACATCTAAATTATTCAATAAATACGATTAGTATTTTTTCAATAATATATAGACAATTATATCTTCATCAAATACAATTACAATTCTTCAAGAAAAAATTACAATTTTCACGAAAAAAAAATTACAATGTGTCAACAAATTAAATTAAATTCCTCCAGATGCACAATTAATTCTTCAAGAAATACAATCAACGAGAACAGGTACATCTTCACCAAATACAATTAGAGTTTAAGAAAATATTACTACACTGCCACAAATACACAGATAGCTTTTAAGCGGAGTGATGGTTTGCTGTGTCAATTATCATAATGTCCAAAACATCAGTCAATAGTCGCATGGAGTGAAATCTCAGAAGATAAGAGGACTGCATAGACCGTGTTCATAGCGAGTAGCTAACAGCCAGCCATCTGTAATGAGTCTATACCATGAGAGAGAACCCGGTAGCCTGATATCAGAGCAGTGGTTTCCGCCTTTTTCGATCGATCAGCGGCGAGACCAAAATAAATCTGGGGCAGTTTACGATGGACGTCAGTGGCAGAAGCCATAAAATCAGCTGCAATATCACTCATTCAATGTGACTCTGGCTGCTGGCTCCTCTTGCACGAGAGCAAGCACGGCGAATATCATATCATTAAATGACCGGCCGGTGATTTATATCATGCCATCGGTCAATTAATACAGATTCTGTACACGACTTTATGTGAATGGCAGCGTTGATGCCACGATGTTATTGGCAATTCGGATGCCATGGACGTCGCTATACAGATATCAGCAGAACATAATATGGCACACATGTATTGCAATGGATGGAGTCGCCATGTAGGCCTACATGATGGTCAATGCAATCAATACAGGGAATAACTGGATGTGAGCTAGGTTCCATAGCAAAACGAAGAGAACAGGTTGTGAGGAGTTGACAAATGATACATGTAATACAGTATATGTATTGTGATATGTATTGCTATTACCTGCCGTAAGTGCTTAAATTCGTGTGTACATACTGTGCTCGGTACAGACACTCATTGTGTGTAATTTTTGATATTTAGTTAACTAGTTAAGCTCTACAATATTTTGTACTGTCATGCATAACCTGTTGCTACGTTTCCCATGTACATGGGTAACCCTGTTAGCGGGACGCTGGTCCCTTAAGGGTTTCTCACCCTTTGTTTTTTGTTGGCGATTGTATAATGTTACTATAATCTATTTGTGATGTTGTATTTGATGCCTACTTGAAGCAATATAAATGTATATATGTATGTTGTATACCTGTAAGACGTCGAGAAGTACTACGATCGTTATCACAGGCAGATAGCTGACGGCCGATTCAGATAATGCCTCACTGCAACCCTAATCAACAGTAAAAACAAGCGCTTTCGTAAGGTACTCAAAAAGCGCTATATTAAGTGTATCTGTATACATACATACATACAGCTGACATACATCAACATACGTACGTACGTAGGCGCTACATACGCATACATACATACATACATACATACATACATACATACATACATACATACATACATACATACATACATACATACATACATACCTCCATACATACATACACATACATACATACATACATACATACATACATACATACATACATACATACATACATACATACATACACATACACACACACATACATACATACATACATACATACATAAATATAATGCATTGTCGTCATCATCCATTGAGGCTCGTCATCATCGCCATTGTCGTGTTCATTATCATCAACAACAACAACAACAAAATCATCATCATCATCGTCATCATCACACATCATTGAGAAGGTCCTTTCTATGCGATATGCGATCCGATACGTTCACAAATGTTGGCATTCATATATATATATGGCATTATATATATATTCATATATATATATACATATATATATATATACATATTTATATATATATACATACGAACGAATAAATACATAATTATATACATTGTCCATTCGTTCATTCTTTTGTTCGTTAATTAATTAATTAACTAATTTGTTGGACCATTCATTTGTTCACTCATTGAAACCACATCAGCGTCATATGATAATTTGCTTATTCCAGCACAGTGAGATAAATGGGCGCTACATGATTATGCATTTACAATACATGACTACATTACATTACATTGCTGTATCACATCACGACTCAATGGATTCCGTTCAGTCCTCTGCCTCCTTCTCTTCCTGTTCTTCCATCAACCGGACTTCCACTTCATATCTCTGGAAACGACGCAGCGCCTGTGAATAAGCTGAGGCCCTGCGCTTATCCGTAGAGTAGCGCTTTAAAAATGTCTAGATTACGATTACGACGTTGAGTTGTTCGAACCTTCGTGAAGATGTTGGTTAGAACTCGAACCTTCGGGACGATGGTGGTTGGATATCGAACCTTCGGGAAGATGTTCGTTAGATCTTCCTGATCATCGTTTTCGTCTTTTTCGCCATTGATTTCATCCTTTTTCAGGTTTTCGTTGTGCTCGACCGCCTCCAGTTGACACAGATAGTTGAAGGGCCGCAAAGTGTCGTCAGTTGCAGCGGAATAAACGCAACAGGAAGGTGGAACAAAAAGATCGACGGTCGTATGGTTGTTCCAGGAACTATGGAGGTAATCCTGAGGACCGCGAGAACCACAGCAGCCCAGCTGCACAAACGATACAACGCGTTAGCACAACTGTTACCGTATTATACATTTATAATGCATAATTTACATATTGTAATGTATTGTATTGTGTCTATCAGTTTACGTACCCTATTTTAGTGTACGTAACCAATCAAAGATACGTTAACCAGGTCATTGCTCATTACAAGAATGTTCAAGTAATTTAGGCAAACAATCACAACCCTTTATTGCTATAGTAAATTGCCGGCAATGCTAGAAGAGCCTATGTTTATCCAGCGCATTGGAGAATGCACTAATGTCAGATAGTACACTATGGGTCCTCGAGTATAACCATTTCCTAAAATTTTCGTGTATGATGCGTACCATACGCGGATTCTCGTTTTGAAAGGACCCTGCGTATTTTAACGTATTCATTTTGATTGACTGATTGATCTGATTGACTGAATGACTGGTGGATTTATCTCTTTATTACTCGCCAACAGCTATCGAAATGATAGGCGCCAAGCAGGTCCACTGCTCATTTTACCAATGCCACCTGGCGAATGAAAGGCTGAGTCGACCTTTTGGAGGGTAGCAGCGGGAAGCTATCCCGCCTCCGTGCTGGTCTTCTGCTCTTCGTGCCGGAGTGTTACCATGATTCACCTAAACACTCCGATCCGTCCGGACATTCATCTATACCAGAAGATCCCAAACGCGGGAATCAGTCAACCTTTGTAGATCACCTAACTTAAAGCTAATTTCAAGAAAAGTAATGTAAAACAACTTGTTGGACAAAGTCGTACAGCGAAGATTCCGATGGTTTGGACAGATGGAGAGAAAGCCAGTTGATAGAATGCAACGCAATGCAATACATGCATGCAAGGTTCGAAGGAAAGACAAAAGCGAAAGGTAGTTAAGCTCATGTTCGGTTCCAGGTCAAACGCCAGTGGTCAGGCAGTCAGGTAGACAATCACACAGCTACGGTGGATGACGGTGCTTTGAATTTTAGGCGCGAGAAAGGTAAGAAAAAGGGAGGAATGTGGATATATGATTTGAGGTGCGAAAAAGGTAAGGGAAGAGGATGCACCAGGATAGGATTTGTGGAAGAGTGGGTATGTTCAGTTTCTAAAGGAAAGACGCAGATATTGCCTTAAGGGATACCTAACGAATTGGGAGTGTGTGAATTCCAGATCGATGCTGTCACATAAACTGAAAACACGCCATTCTGTATGGTAGAGTTCTCACGCGGACTAGAACCGTCGAGACAGATTCTACGGGCCATGAATATCGGTCTTATATGTGCACAGCGTGTAAGCAATTCCCATGATAGATCTGCTCATTCCGGCGTCGTTAGTATGGCTACACTCAACTGAGTTCCCTTCCAGACAAGAGGACGGCCAGACAGAGACAGACGGACATACAGAAAGACACACGGACAAAAAGACGGACAGACAGACGTATGGACAGAGACCCTCATGCAGAGACAGAGGAACGAAGACAGATAGAGAGCGTGGTAGCAGGGCGTCCAAAAGGGACGAATTGTGCCCATGGAACGTATAGGGATCCTTGGCCGAGCATGCAATGAATCATGTGAGACATGGGCTGAACTGTAATTTCCGAGGATCCCATTTTCTCTCAGCCCCTTCATCAGAAGAAAAACAGATTAAACAGAAGACAAGGTTGATGAAACTGAAGAGGCAGAAGACACTTGATCTATACATGAATACGTTCACAACGACACTCGCCTTAGCAGCTTCCCTATCGGTCCTGTGGCCCGGAACAACCTTCCCCATAAAATTACAGCTAAGCCTACATGTCTCCTTTTCTGTTCCGCAAGCGCTTGCAATCTATTCTATTTGAACGAGGATTCTCCTTGTCGGGTAGGGAGCGATACTGATGCGACTTCCATTGACGTTGACCTTTAAAAGTTTTCATTTGTGTTATGTTATTATGTTCTCTGTCTTCACTCTCTGGTCTTTTTTGTCTCCCTGCCAGATCACTCGGCAAACCGCAATATGATTACGTGAAATAGTAGGAACACATGATAGCAAGTTAAGCAAGAGTCGATTTTATAACTGTATGGCAGCCTGTTAGGCGCCGATCCGTCCTATTGCTGCTCATATTACCATCGCCCCTAGGGAGTGGAAGGCTGAGTCAACCTTTTGGGTATCGAACCCGCGTTCTTCTGTTCTTCGTGCCTGTGTATTACCATTCAACCATCACTCCACCCCAAGTACAGTAGATGAGGCGAAGTGTGGTCCAATACAGTGAGGTAGGTTATCTCTAATTATGCACTTGCTCTGTGCACACCCCTATCATCATAAGCCGTCAGCGGCGTGGTCAAGATGTTCAAAGAGTCAAAACACGCAACATCAATCGAAAAGTCAGACAATCTTTCTTTCATTGGTTCCACGACTGAGCAACATGTTGTCTGTATTCTACTAGACATCTGGTTTCGAAACAACGGACAGAAGTTGCGATGAGGAGGTGAAGATACAGTACACAGAGGGAAGACATGCGTTTGGAGGGCATGAAAGGATTTGGATGAACAAGGGATCCAGTATGAAAGTCTAAGACTCGTCTAAATGATGCCACCTGCTCTGCCTCTGATTCAAGTACTGACACCTGGCACGTGAATCTCATATTGTTCATTCATTCATACATATTTTTGAGTACGTATAACTTATATTAATACTCAGGATCTGAGACCCGGTCAATCACAGTGGTAAAGAAAAAAAGACTGAACAATATAGGTGGCTGAGGAGATATCTACGTGTTTCATGGCGTGATAAATAATTAATAGAACTACAAGAAAGCAGATAGGAGAAGAGAGAACAAAGAGAACATAATCAGAGAGAAAATTAAAATGGATGGGACATGTGGCTCGTATGGACACGGATAAAAGAGCTAAACAAGTGGCGACCTGAATCCCTGAAGGAGAAGAGGAAGACTGCGGAAGAATTGGAGGGAGACCATCACAGAGGACTCGATATGCTTGGTTATGTTGTGGAACGGGGCCAGACGACTGACACAGAGACGAATAGAGAAGCTGCTTTGCGCGATGTGTAGGCCTTCACGGGAAGGACTAAGTACTGAATTAGTACCTAGATTCTAACTGCGGACTCTGTGAAAGGAGGCAAAAACGTATTACCACTCTGCCACCCAATAAGAATTATAATAGAAGATAATATATTCGTTTATTGATATGAAACAGGTACAGATCTGAATCATGTGGAATAGAGAGTGTTGTGTTTTTAGTCATACAATGTCAGATTATATCACGAAGAGAGCTTCTATGTAGGACGCGAGGGATAAAATAAGAGCCCAGTGGCAGCCAAGAAGTAAATTGAACAGCAGTGACCAGAGCGTGCAGTTCTACACAAAATGTGCAGTTGTAAATCAAGTGCAACTGTAAAAGCATTTTTGTGCAGTGAAAAATTGCTAAAGAGGTCATTACCATAGATTCTAAAACTCTCGTTAATGCTTGGTTACTACCCCCTGTAAAAGGAGAGAAAACGTATTACCAATCTGCCACCCAATAAGAATAGTAGAGGAATCCAGTGGCAGTCAAATTAAATGTACAGCAAAAGTGTAACAGTGAACGGTTTGCGGTGGAACAATTTCATCACAGCGGATGGAATAATAAAGCAGAGTTAAGCAATTCTTCGTTATCCAAACAACTCTGCTAAACAAAGTCGTTTGGTGAAGACTCTCTGGTGGTTTGGCCACGCGAAGACAATGCCAGCCGACCGAATTCTAAACAATGCACCACGTACAAGATTCGAAACAAAGAGAAACAAAGGCAGACCAAGACTGGATAGACAATGTAAATGAGGACATAACAAGACTTGTCCTAACATTGAGAAGGACTCGGAAAAGAAGAAGAGCCTCTTAAACTACCCCCTTGTAAGGCAGCCGTGGGTATGAAGTGTTAGCGACTTCATTTTCTTAGCCTCGACAAATGAGGGCTGATGGCCAGTCCTCTCCCTACCCGTCTCATCTTCCCATCAACAGTGTACGGTCAGTGTACTCATTATAACTGAAAACTTGACAAGTGACTGATTAAAATGGAGATCATTTATTCGTACACATCGCCTGCAAATGGCTGGTGTCAGGAACTGATAATGATGATGATGATTATGTTGATGATTAAGCAGCAGAAGTATGAGGAAGAAAAGCAGTAAAGAACCCGGAAGAATAAGTTAGATCAGAGAATACAGCAAGAGGATATGATAAACAAACTCCATCATATCTGATCAGAGGTTATCAGCTTTCAGCACCGTCACAATAACGTGTTCGAGCGTTGAAGGAGTTAGATTAGATATGGAACAAGGAGTCGGTTCATTCTGTGCCTCTCTTGTATGTCGATAACACCAATGTTATATTTATCGATGGGGTTAAGTTTCCTGCGCTTTGGGGAAAAAATGGGAACACTTTCCATGGATAACGAAATTCACAACCTTTAATTTTTGTCTGTTGTCTCTGTCTGTCTATATCTCTTTCTCTTTGTTTTCTCTTTCTTCTGTCTCGCTACCTCTGTCACTGTACCGTTCTCTCTCTGCTCTCTCCTTTTCTGTCTCTCAGTCTCTCTCGTTCTCTGCCCCATTCTCTATGCCTCTATTTTAGTCTGTCTCGTTGTCTGTCTGTCTCTTCAATTTTTGTCTCTGCTTCATTCTGAATAAACTCAGTTTGTCATCAACGTAGATGACAGAAAAGCAAAGACAGCGTTTGAATAATCATGAAAGTTGTCTGTATATTGTTATCTCGCGTTCAATCACCGTATTTTCGGTCTTCCTTGTACCTCTATCAACAGCGCATACGCAACGTTTTGTCAAAGCACTTAGCGCTATAGAAGCCGGCGAGTATGATGGTCGTCTCTGAATACCTTAGTTTGGAGTCTATCCCAGGCGACTGTGAGTCTGTAGATGTCTGACATCGTGTCGTTCGTATACTGCGCCGTGTTGTTATATTCGTACCGGATCTGATAGAAAAAGCTCCGCTCCATATTCATCTGAATCTGAAGAGAAACAGAGAAAAGATTATCGCACTGGACTCAATACCTTACATCATTTATTTATTTTAATTATGTAAAAATTCCTATTGCGTTCTCAAAGAGTGTAAATCTGATGCGCGGATAGACATTGTTCGTTGGAGGTCAGAGTAAAAGCTTTATAGCGAATTCGCAAGTAAGAAAACGTTGCTCAGACAACAAAATGAGTCCTCACTGGCGGGTCCCCGCAAACACGCGGAACCCATCAACAGTTGACAGTTGGCATCATGCTTTTAGTCAATGGAATGCGAAGATGAGGAACGAAACCAGCCGGAAAAATCCTCGGCACACAGTTACATCATTGATGATGATGATGACGACGACGACGATGATGATAATGATGATAATGACAATAACAATAATATAAAATTTAAAAATAATTAAAAATAATATATAGCGCCGTAGCAGGGCCGAGGCCGAAGAAAAGGGCGCGGTGCATGAGTACAAAAATCAAAATTTAATGACAGTCATATGATGCAAAAGTAGATCTTAAGCTGTGTTCCGAGAGATGACGCATTCTTCGCGTGGTCGGGAAGATTGTTCAACGCAATGGATCCAGCGACAGAGAACGAACAGTAGCCAACACTCGTTAAAGACCGCGGGACTTCTTGTAGATGTCAGCACCGTCATAGTCCTCGAGCCAAACAGGTCTGGGCAGGACAGGCATTCTTCGCCGTTCGACCGATTGGTCATAGAACCTCTCTCGGTGATTGACAGCTGATGCCACATCAAAGACCTTCCTCGCAATGCTTTCATCGCATCAAAGATTCCAGGCTGTGCGGACATAATACATAGGTCATTAAGGCGGAGGAGTTTCTCTTCAAAGGGCGCCATTGAAATGTATAATTACAGTGGAATGGTATGGCATGGTACGGAACGGAATCGTATGCATTGGTGTCGTCTCGTACCTGGTATTTGAAGGAGGAAGCCAGTATTAGTACGATCACTTGTGTTCCGACTGATAGAATGACGAGAGTCGAAAACTACAAGTACAGAAAACACAGAGAATCCCATTGAAGAGCATTCGATTGATGCCCGGTGGTAATCAAGATACAAAGTGGAAATTAATGGACTTAGATAAACACAAAGGTTCTGGTGAATATTATCTGATTATAAATGATGTCTTCCTGGTGGTTCTGTGCTGTTCTGCAACGTTCTGTAATGTTCTGCCATGTTCTGTAATGTTCTGTTATGTTCTGCCATGTTCTGCCATGTTCTGTTATGTTCTGCCATGTTCTGCAACGTTCTGTTATGTTCTGTCATGTTCTGCAACGTTCTGTAATGTTCTGCCATGTTCTGTAATGTTCTGCCATGTTCTGTAATGTTCTGTCATGTTCTGCAACGTTCTGTTATGTTCTGCAATGTTCTGTTATGTTCTGTCATGTTCTGTCATGTTCTGTCATGTTCCGTAACGTTCTGCAATGTTCTGCCATGGTCTGTCCAAATAGTTTCAAGTCCGGTTTGATGTAGTCTAATGTAATCATAATTATGGAGTCAAATCAAATCTAATCAAATCTAATCGAATCTAGTCTAATCCATATCAATCGCACAGTAACTGTAAAATGTATGCATACATACATACATACATACATACATACATACATACATACATACATGCATACATACATATTACATACTTGCCCATACATACATACATACATACATACATACATACATACATACATACATACATACATACATAGGCCTACATACATACACACACATACAAACATATATACATACAAACATACATATATTTGACTATTTGCGACTAACTAGGTCTCAAATGATCAATATCGACGTTTTTCAATAAGAGAACTAAATTGGAATTAGTTAATGGTACAAACTTACAAGTATATTTTTAGTTAATATATAATTATATGCTTTATTCCACGCGTCAAATAAATATTTATTGAACTATATAATCCACATGGTCTCACTTCAGAGAAGTTGCCCATCCAATGACATTCCCAGAGCTTTAGAACTTGCTACTCGCGTAATTGCTCTACTATCGCTATTCATCTGCATTGATTTGCTTGCTAATAAAATGTCTGTTCTTAATCAAATCAAAATCAAATCATTTATTTGGTGACCAACAAACAACAGTAGTACACAATCAATCAGAAAATGGAGTCACACAGAGGACCCTGAAAGGGTCTTGCGGCCCCGCTAAGTAGGGCCCCTAAGGTTACAGTACAGTCTCATGAGGAAAGCCAATGTTTTAACTGGTCTGAAACTAAGCGTATTAAAGAACAAAACGATAAATCTTAACTAAAATGACTCAGCAACACACATATTGAATGCAGGGCATAACCCCCTGGACATCAACCCCCGGACATCAACCCCCGGACATCGACCCCCGGACATCAACCCCCGGTTTTAGCGAGGACATCGACCCCCCCGGACATCAACCCCCTATGTTGTGAAAGTTGAATGCGGTGGCTGTTTTGCTGACGCTTTATTGCTGGTAGCCTACTGAGCCGTTGACATACATGTAGGTATAGAATCCGAGTAGTGCTTTGATCTTAGCATCACTTTTAGGATACATGACTTTTTTACGCAGCTGCATGCCAACAGGAGATGGTTTGGAAGCCGTCGCCGATCTCCTAGACTATTTCGATTCGACGTACGTGAACAGAACAGTCCGAACAATCAAGCGTCCGGCGAACACCCACGGGATCGAACCAATCAGAATCAGAAAGATTAAAGCAGTCTTTCCTCCTAATGTATGGAATGTTCACGACGCTACTCTGGCCGGGAGCTAGTCTTGGAACAATGGTTTCGCAAGCCTGGTGGGCCATTGCCATCCTTCACTTTGGGTGTTAATCGGAGCGATCCAAGAGGATGATGAGCACCGCGATCGTGCAGGTCCAGGGCATTTCAGAGAGCTGCAGGAGCGTCTGCTGCAGCTGTGCGAAAAGACGGAATAAAATCCATCGAGGACACTGCGCGGACTGGGTCACAATATTCGCTTCTAAGAAAACTGTTGTTCATTATCCACAGCTAATATGACCATTTTAATATATAGAATATATTATAGTTACGTGTTATTTCACATATATCAATCAATCAATTTTTTTATTCAAATTTTTTCTTTGGGGGGGGGTTGATGTCCTAGTCTGGGGGGGTTGATGTCCGTGGGGGTCGATGTCTGGGGGGTCGATGTCCATGTCAGGGGGTTGATGTCGTCTACCCATATTAGGTCAACAGTCAATTTTGTGAATATAAGACACATTAAGTTTAGGCTCACATCTGCATTGCTTTGCTTTATTGAAAATTTAATGAGATTTAACTTCACACAAATTGGCGCAGGTGACGCCTTTTTGATGCTACAAAAGCGGCGATGCTATAGTCAAAATGTCCAAATGTCATCACTCATTGTATCGAGTGCTTTTGACAGATCAAAGAAACACGCCGATGGAAACGCTATTATTACCTGTGGCTTCAGGTATATCATTTTGTATCTAGAGCAACATGAAACCGAATTCCCCCGAGCAAAATCAAAATTGGTTCAGCGACAGGGAGTTGTAGGAGCGAAAAATTCAAAAACCTTATTTATATTATCTCTTCAAAATATTTGGATAAGTCTAACTGATGTCTGGTTCCCTGCTGAATAATGTAACTACTCGCTCACAGATGGCGCTAGATCCTTCCCGGCTGGTATGATCATAACGGGAAACAACGTCAGCAGGTGATATCTCTACATAGCAGGGAGTGGATGATGAGCTTATCTGCCCGATAAACAAATATGTTTCCAGCCTTTCAAATCGCACCGTCAAAGGCCATGTTTCGCCGGCTTATCTTGTTCTCGTGTGGCCGAGGGTTTGGCTCCATATGGTTTTAACCTCTAACCCCTGATAGTGTTCTTCATCGTTTTCATAATATATCTGTCCAAGTGTGAAGTAATTTACGTGAAGAGTAATTCTCGACGATGGAAGCCAGTCTCGATTAGAGTTTATTAACTATGACCTCGATCATTCGGCCATTGCTTATCGTTTTGGTCGGTCTTCGTGTCAGCTTTACTTTCCATTGTCGGCAATTTTCGCAAGTTTACGATGTGAACAAAAGAGAGAATCAACACTCGTAAGTACTGAAAGTGCTTGTTTGCACATGTTAGTAGCCTATGCATATAATGTTTATGCAGGCATGTAAGTATGATGATGATGATGAGTTCTCTGCCCGAAGGCAGGTCCATTGGCTTTTATGCCACCCGGGAATGAGATGAGTGAGGTGGTTTCCCGTTGCCTTTCTCAGACAATTGTGGGTGAGCAACTTGTCCAGGGTCGCTACGCAGTGGCTTGAGGTAGATTCGAATCTGCGACCCTCCGGTTACAAGGCACAGAACATACCGCTACACCTCTGCGTCCCACTCATGTAAGTATGTATATCATATATGTATGAATATATGTGTGTATGTATGAATGTATGCATGTGACATGTGTTTGCATATACGTGTCTGCATGTGTGCATATAAGTATGTATGCATATATGTATGTGTAAATGTATGCAATGCACGCATGCATACATACACACATTCAGTTTGTCAATCGTAATATTATTATTATAGCACGACCACGCTTTTAGAAAATCTCATTTATTATTTCAAAAGTGTGAACTGTAACGTATATTCATACATACACAACATACTTACATACATACATATGTATACACGGATAAAAAATACATACATATGTATCATACGTACATACAGGCATACATGATATATATGACTACATAAAAGATATACAAGGCGCCGTACGATAGGTTCTTGGAGCCAATAACTCTAATAACTGTCATCAGTCATAGGCATATAATTTAATTTATGAGTGACGTGTTGGTCTCAGGTGGTAGTAAACTGTTAGGTCGAGAATTCTTGTTAAAAGCAGAAGGCACAGGAGCGTCAGTTGACCCTCGCAAGGAGAGAGAGAGAGAGAGAGAGAGAGAGAGAGAGAGAGAGAGAGAGAGAGAGAGAGAGAGAGAGAGAGAGAGAGAGAGAGAGAGAGAGAGAGAGAGACACACACACACAGACAGAGAGAGACTGTTGCCTATCAATCACTCCATCCAGCCATCAATCACACTATCATTGATCCGGACACGCTTTAAAACGCCATCTGGCTATAGGTGAAAAGCTCAACGGACAGCCAGCCATTCAGTTCCATCGGAAGAGCTTATCAGTCCATAAACACCTGCTGCCCTCAAGTCAGCCAGTTGCTACATTGTGTCTATCCTGTATAAGCCATGCACTTATTAACCTTTTACCGAGCTCTCATTTCGCTTTCGTTATTCTTCATCCTTATCCACTCTCTCTGTTTCTTACTGACTGATCCTCTGAATGTTGACCTGATTACGGATTGGTTTTGGTGTGCCATCGGTTTATGCCTTAATCACGATTATTACTACAATCTCCTCGTGGACCAGGAACCCTGAACCTGTCAGCTGTCACCCGTTAATAGGTAGTTCATCAAGTTCTATATGGACGTGCATTCAAGAGCCCACATACTGATCAACTGCATGAAAGTGACACCTGGATGGCTAAAAGTCATCATCATCGTCACTTTCATCGTCGTCATCATCATCATCGTCGTCATCATCATCGTCGTCGTCGTCGTCATCATCATCATCATCATCATCATCATCATCATCATCATCATCACCATCATCACCACCAACACCACCATCATCATCATCATCATCATCATCATCATCATCATCATCATCATCATCATCATCATCATCATCATCATCATCATCATCATCATCATCATCATCAAGAAGTCATGGTCATCATAATCATCATCATGGTCATCATAATCACCCTAATCATCACTATCATCATCATAATTATCATAATCATCCTGATCATTAACAATTCCGGTGCAGTTTATATACAACGGCAACAGCATCATCATCATAATCATCATGGTCACCGTAATCATCATGATCATCGCGATTACCATAATCATCACGGTCTCTATAATCATTGTAGTCACCCTAATTATCATCAACATAGTCATCCTAGTCACCATAATCATCATAATCACCCTATTAATCATGATCACCGTAATCACCCGAATCATCATAATCACACTAATCACCATGATCATCTTAATCACCCGAATCATCATAATCACACTAATAATCATGATCAGCATAATCAGGACGCTGTACTTACGAATCCTAGGAAGCAGACGCTTTCTGTGCAGGTTCCGCAACTGCCAAGGAATCCGATGAAGAAGAGGATGACCCCAACGACGATGAGGGCCACAGAGAGACGGTCAAGGACGACGACCGGACCGGTCTCGTTCTCAAGGAACAGAGGACTGTAGAAGAACGACTCAGGGAAGATGTGCAACCACACGCCGCAGCCAATCAACAACCATCCCAACACCTGTCAATCAATCAAGATTACGTCACAACAACTGACAACCAGAATACAATCAACCATTCAAGCACCTGTCAATCAATCAAGATTACGTCACACCTGTCAATCAATCCAGATTACTTCACAGCAACTGACAACCAGAATACGATCAACCATTCAAGCACCTGTCAATCAATCCAGATTACTTCACAACAACTCTCAACCAGAATCAAATCAACCATCCAAGCACCTGTCAATCATTCAAAGATTACGTCACCGTACCGGCTTAAAAGACGCACTGGTTCAGATTGTAACCTTTATTATAAATGCAATTGCAAATTTACATAGCAAATTTATTTAGCAAATTTATATAGCGCCACTTCCAGAGAATCAAATCAGAGGCATATCGGTCCTGGCAGCACAAGCCACGATCAAATAGATTGGTCTTCAAGCACTTACGGAAATGAGTCAAATTAAGGTCAAGAAGCTCAAGTCTCAGGTTGCAGCTTATTCCAGAAAAACAACAGCAAATCTTCTATGTTGGGCCGGGGAGTTTCGGGTCAGATCAATTCCTGGTCCTAGGTACACCCGGATTGCGTACATAGGTGGAGAAAGAGAGGCCAGGAAAGCATTGCTGCAAACGGAGCAGGTCAATTTATGACAGCTGCCCACGACCACCTATAACCAGATGTTTCCCCGGATTCCGCTGGAGGCGCTTCGTCGGCTTCCAGGCACCAAACGCCTCTGATGTCTGGTGCAAAAATAAGGATTGGCTGACTTTCCGAAGCACCATATAATGCACTGGTGGTTGTTTTATAATATTGCATTGTGTTGTAAACTATTGTATTACACAGAAACTGTCTGCCATAATCCAAACAGGCACCTGCCAAATACAAAAGGGAAAAGAGGCTTTTATTAAAAGCCAAAGAAACATCTGACTTGATGAAGCTCTTTTTGCTTCTTCGCACAAATTAGGGCAGAGGGAGAAATATGCGGCAGAGGGCAATTATAACCCTGTAATCATGCACTTGCCAATGAATCAAGGCTAAGTGTACACAGACTGTGGTATTGATTGCCAACCAGACATCTGCCAAACAGTCACAGATCAAACAATAACAACAGAAGTTTACTTTAATACCACCAGCTCCCTCTCTCTTCCATATATTACGCAATCTTGCCGAGATGGCAACCACTCGCCAATCTGTCTGTCTGTCTGTCTGTCTGTGTCTGTCTGTCTCCGTCCATCCATCCATCCATCCATCCGTCCGTCCGTCCGTCATCGTCCATCCATCCATCCGTCCGTCCATCCCATCCATCCATCCATCCATCCATCCATCCATCCATCCATCCATCTCTTTCGCTCTTTCATATCTCTCCATTCGCTCTTTCTATCATCTTTCGCTCTGTCTCTCCATCTCTGTCTCTCTGTCTGTCTGTCATCTCTCGCTCTTTCTATCTCTCGCTCTTTCAATCTCTCTCCATATTAGGATCATTTGCCGGGAATGAACTAATTGACATCTTCCATAAACCAATGCATTACGACAATCAGACTATACACATATAAAGAAGCTTGGCCCCAATCTAATGCACTTTTCTCACATAAAATACTATAAATCGCAAATAGCATTCAATCTGACTCTATCCTGTGCGTTAAAAGCATAATTTAGCCTTAATACATCATGTGGCAGAGAGATGCAGAAGCATTACTGAGATACAACTGTCCATATCATTGGTCATAGGGAAAGGTCACTCTATGGCTAAGGCAGCAAACGACAAGCGATCTCTACGCGCAGTCGAGGTCACATTATATTCATGTAGTAAGCAGAGATGGGCACGATTAGTTAAATAGCTAATCGATTAGAATTAGAATTAGCTACTGAAATTTGTTAATCGATTAGAATTGGCTCCTGAAATTTGCTAATCGATTAGAACTAGAATTAGCTACTGAAATTTGCTAATCGATTAGAAATAGAATTAGCCAAATCTTGTAGCTAATCGATTAGAATTAGATTAACTGTTTATCTAATCGTTTAGCTAATCTAATCGATTAGTTACCCATCTCTGGACTAGCAATAGACCGAGCCTCTGCCAAAAGCCCGCCAACCACCTGTCTGTATATCAACCACGGCAGATGGCGGCACCGTTCCACAGCAATACGTCATGTCACGTGTCCAAACAAACAGTGACGCGGTTTACGTCATAAGTAATCATTCAGGTGTGTATGCAGCTGTCTTCTCTTCCAAGTGGCGAAAGAATCTTTTTTCTTCTTACATCATTGGCAACCTTATCCATTCTATGTATTTTCTCTGGATCCCTGCTCTGTTTGTGGAATGTTGATCTATGGGACCAGAACGTCCAAATCCCTCACCTGCGCCCACTCCATCAGTGGCGATAGACCTTCTTGTTTATTAGTTGTCTCGTCTTTCAAGGCAAAGAACGCCGCTAACGAGTCTCATCACAGAGACGCCAAGGTAATATACCTGTCAACGAACTGCCTTGAAGTACCCGACCGCCTTCGCAAATTAACGCCGGGTCGAAAAATAGGCGCCAAGTCGTTTAGGCTTTCTTTGTTTATTATAAATTCATGCCAAATTAATTATATATAGATACTTCGCATCGCTGACATTACTCAGCTTGTCTGGCTTCTGTAAGAACCATCTTGCTAAAATCAACCATCTTGCTATAATCAATTATATAGATTCTTCCCATCGCTAACATTATACAGCTTGTCTTCTAAGAACTTCCACCCTAAAACGACGCTATTACTCTTTCCATTCTAAACTGCAGATCTCACCTCTGCAAGAATTCCTATCTGCTCTATCTCTTCCTACGCCGTGCAATCTGTCTTTTGTCTTAAACGATATCCGCCTTAGAAGTTCCTCTGTCACCTCTTCTGGGTGACTGGATCTGCTGCATGCAACCGGTCTTGGATCTTAAAGCTTATTTGACCTTCAACTAAAGCCAATCGCTGACCCAGTCCATGTTCTGTGCTTGTTATGGATTTATTTCCAAACTGGAATAACTCTAAAATCTAAATAATCGCTTCTGTATCATTTGCTTTGCAAGACCTACATCTGATAGTAAGCGATGACAGTCGAACAGAACAGCAGAAAAAGACAGACATAGATGAAGGCGGAAGACACAAAACCAAACATCTAATTGGATTACTTTGCCCTCTGTCTGTCTTTTTATACGGTTTGTCTCACTGTCCGTCTGTATACACGGTCTGTTTGTTTGTATGCGGTCTGTCTGTCTGTCCGTCAGTATAGACGGTCTGTTTGTTTGTTTGTTTGTTTGTTTGTCTGTCTGTTTGTATATTCGGTTTGCATCTTTCCTCCGTGAGAGCGTTCGTCCGTCTGTCAAAATAAAATGTTGCCATGGTTACCATGGCCGTTGACGTCGACCTAACTTTACCGTTAATTGAACGAGGCAGGATTCGCTGTTGCCAACCACAGTCACACAAATTTGTATCGCAAATATAATCTTTGGAAAGGTGTGTAATTTTGCTGTCGACGCCTTTGAAAAAATAAGCAGACGTTTGATGTTGCATATTTTGCCTACGTCAACTTTTTGCTTAGAAATTCATATTTTCTTTGAATACCTGAAAACTTAACTACTGTAACTCAATACTCTATGGTCTGCCAAAGTCCACCCTTTCACCGCTTACCTCTGTTATTCACACTGCAGCTCGTCTAGTCAAGAACCTTGGCCCTAGAGATCACATCACCAACTCCCTTCAGCAATTACGCTGGTTATCCATTCAGGCTCGGATATCCTTTAAAATCTTTGTCTTTTCATGTTCAAAATAATGTCAGGTTCTGCTCCTCCTTACTTATCATCTTTAGTCACACCATGTGCTGTTCTTGAATCAAGACGTGGATTGCGATCGGCTTCGAAAAGAGACTTCGTAATCAAAAGAACAAATCTACAATTTGGAAGCAGAATATTTGAAGTAGCTGGTCCAGCTGAATGGAACTCTCTACCACAGTGTGATTTTCGTTAACGATAACGATAACGAAAATGTTCGTTAACGAAAATAAAATGATTTCGTTAACGATAACTATAACTATAACTAAAAAATATCATTAACTATAACTATAACTATAACGAAAATAACACTAACGAAAATTCATCTTTATTTTCGTTAATACAAAAAATAAAAATAGGAAGTGCAATATGGACGATACGACATAAATGAGAACGAAAAATGCGAAATTTTTATTGTGAAATTTGTCAGTTACTTTGGAAACTCGTGTATTGATGAAGCTGAATGTACCCATGCTTCAAAGGTTTTCATAGCTCTGAGTAAATTGTGAAACAGCGTATTAATACGCACAATTTTGCTTATAGACTTAATTATTGTAACTAAGTAGTAACTAAAATTAACTAAAATAAAAATCCATTAACTATAACTATAACTATAACTAAAAAATAATACTAACTATAACTATAACTATAACTAAAATAAAAAATCATTAACTATAACTATAACTATAACTAAAATAAAACCTGTAAGGAAAATCACACTGCTCTACCAGAACTAATCCGAAGATCATCCTCAATTAATATTTTTAAATCTAAACTTAAAACTTATCTCTTCTCTAAGTACTATGATTAGCAAGTAGGCTACATCGTAACGCTCCTTTGAGTAAGACTTTGTTTTTATTAAGGCGCGTTATAAATCATAAAATAAATGTAAGTTGTATTGTAGCCTATTGTAAACAACAAACTCAGGATCAAAAGCAACTATTATCCCATTTAATAATTATAGTAATAATTAGACGATTTATATAGCGCCGTAGCAGAACTGCAGCCAAAGAATTGGCAGGTGTAGACCTACATGCCTCCAGATATTAACGATAGTCATTATGTAGCCTACTTGACGAGAAATCATTTATAATATTTCGTAAGGTTTGTATCGAAAGCTCAGCGTCAGTTCTGGCAGCGCTGGTCAGTTCTGGTCAGCGGTTCTAGCAGCGCTAAGCTTTCGTTAAATAGTTAGGCCTAAGAACTAGTTATTAATTGAATTCCACTTAGACACCTCTAAAGTGCATTCATCCGACGCTATATATTGTGTAAACCGCGTTCAATTAGTGTCTACGTCGTATGCCAATTTTAGTTAGATGGAAGGCAACGCTAATCCATTTGTTATATACAGCACAGTGCCAGTTCCAATCCTGAATGAATGAGGAGGGCGACGCTAAAATGATCGTTAAGCAAAATGATTTTGCTACAGCACTTCATAAGTTCATACCAATGGCTGCCTGTTTAAGTTTCAGTTCTTCCACCTCATCTTTCTCTTCCGCATACTCTATGTCTTGGGCTTCCTTTTCATATTCCCCTTATCTTCCACTGCTTTGAGCAAATTTTAGTTTGTGCAAATAACAGGGGCCTAAGGATTCGAATAATTTACATTATATAGGCCATATGCATATATATATATATATATATACATGACTGTTATGAGCATTCTTTTTTATCTTCACAATCTGAGTGTGTATTTCAATCGGCTTCACGATGCCTTTAAATGTCTACTGCAGTGTTATGAACATTCTGCACGACATAACTAGTTACATAAAAGATAGACATCTTGGTCAAGGTCACGGCGCTCATAATACGTGGGTATGTCAAGGGCCATTCGATAGCTGTCGCAGAAAACCAGTTTCTGGAACTTTCTATGACTTTCTAGCCTCTTCCATAACTTGCGAGAATAGGCCTATAATATGTCATTGGTCATCAATACATCGTGGACATGAAGAGATCAGAGAAAATAAGACTATGGAAATGAATGATAGGCTATTCATTAGGCTCCAGTATATTTTGGAAGCACGTAGAAGCTTCTAGAAAACTGTCCGCACTGTTGTAGCCTGTACAAGGAAGCGATAAGCAGAGTGAAGACGGATTGAGAGCAGATTTGAGCAGAATAACATTGGCGTTTATACAGAAACACATCATAGACGAGAACTCAACGCTAGATGGCAGCCGAGTTGGATATACTAAAACTAACTTACAAGAACACCATTGATTGTAACGTTGACTGTCTTTTCCTGCAAGGTACAAATTAATGTCACTTCTTGCTTAGTAACCCAGTCACGTGTTGAGTCTGCCAGGAACTAGCAGGTCCAAAGATGCTACAGAATCAAAATGTATAGTTCGACGTCTACTTAAATACCATTAAACCGTTTTTATCCGAAACTATATATATTAGTTAATCGCTTATGATCGATTTAAACTGCGCCACTGATCGTACTCTGTCAGTGCCAGCCCCAAGTCTGGATGAAGGAGGAGGGCGACGCTAATGCAATTTGTTAAGTGGTTAACCAAGTCTCTCAATGGATGTCGTCCAACCTCCTCTATCTCAACCCTTCCAAAACAGAATTCATCATCCTAGGCCTTTCGGACCAAATCAAGAAAATCCCTGACCTTTCAATACACCTATCTACTAACTCTTCATCTCTTACCTACAACTCTGATGCCCCTGTCCGCAATCTTGGTGTTACTTTTGATCAACATCTCTCCTTTCTCTAACCACATCTCCAACCTCTCGCGCTCCTGCTTCAAGCACATTCGCGACCTCCACCGCATCCGACCCAAGCTCGACTTCAAAACTGCCTCCACCATTGCTACCTCCATTGTCCTCTCAAAGCTCGATTTACTGGAATTCCCTTTTCCTCAACCTTGAACCCACATTAACTCAAGCGTCTGCAACTCATCCAAAACTCACTAGCCAGAGCCGTCACCAGAACGCCCAAGAATCATCACATCCCTCCCATCCTCAAATAACTCCATTGGTTAAAAATCCCAGAGCGAATTCACTTCAAAGTCCAATCACTAACCTACAACTCCCTTCAACCCTCCCAGCCAAGATATCTCCGCGAACTCTTCACCATCCAGCAAGCCCGCTCTACCCGATCATCCTCTGTTCTCACTCTCTCTCGACCCCGGTCACTACTCATCTCAAATTCTCCAACCGAGCAATATCCAACACTGCACCGCGTCTCTGGAACGATCTACCTCCTGAATTCCGCACTTTTCGGTTACTCCACCATCATCGCCAATCATCCACCATCATCTGCCTCAGGCTCCTCTATCCATCACCCCAAGGCTTTCCACTCGAAACTAAAGTCTCTCCTTTTCAAGAACTCTTACCCTGACTCATGTGGTCCTATACCTTCCAATCCTCGACCTAAAAGAAACCCACCTTAACATTCTGCTGTGCCATCTCTCTAATTTTCTGGAAACCGGACTCGGACCTCTCTCGGACTATTCTTTTGGACAACCCTTCTGACTAGACGCAGCGCTGGTGAATAAGCTTGTGCCCTGCGCTTGGCTTTCGAGTGGAGCTTTAGAAGTTTGGAGATTACGATTACGATTTGTTATCACACAGTGTCGTTAAACTGATACTAGCCTTCTACTACTGCGAACGATTTCCGACGGCACAGAGAAACTCAAGTAAAATTAGAAACGCTTGACAAATACATGTATATATCGTCGGACGAAAGCAATTTTATGGTGTACAAGTAGACGTAGACTAACTTGTTAAGCGCTTCAATCGACAGCGCAACCATACCACCGTCTTTTTCAGGTGGTGCCAGTCCGAAGCCTGGATAAAGAAGGAGGGCGATGCTAATCATGTTTGCTATTACAAAGCGTCATTATTAATTAATTAACTAATTAATTAATTAATAATTTGCTTATCTCAATTGGTTACTAACATTTAATTATATCTTATGGCACAGGGTGTGGACGTCTATAGACAAAAAGTTTGAATAAACTCTGAATGTTTCAACTTATTATTATTCCAACGTTTAACGACATCTTATAGCTACAAAAGGCTGTTGACGTCTTTACAGTTTTTGACGTATTTCAGTTCATTTTCTTGTAATGTTTCATCATTTTTCTTTCTCTTTTCTCGTCTTGGATTCCGTTTCTGATAGGATGTTTAGAATGTTTCAACTGCGATCCACTTACTATCAACTGCAACTGAATTGGATTGGATCCACAGTTTAACGGCAGCTTATGACAACATAGGCCGTTGCCTCCGACAAAGATTAGTTTTTGGCATAATTAGCAGCAACTATAAATTTATAGCGTCGGATGAAAGCAATTTAGTGGTGTTCAAGTAAACATCGACTCATTTGTTAATCACCTTCATTCGGCAGCGCAACTATGCCACTGCTGTTTTTTTTTACGTAGTGCCAGTCTGAAGCCTGGAAAAGGAGGAGGGCGACGCTAATAATCTTCGCTATCGCACAGCGTACAAAAGCTACCAGTATTGCTGCAGCACGGGGTCACTAAATATAGCCTATTGGCCTAACCGTTGAAGAGGGGTTAAGGCAAAATCATCGCGAATGGCCATGAAGTCATAAGTAAGTAAAGTAAGTAAGTGTGTTTGTTGAAGTTCACTTTAGTTCTTTAGGATTATTTAGATATAGAACTGATCAGAGTTTAAACATTTTAATTAGCACAACGAGCAAGGAAGAACGTAAACCGGAAGTAGAGTACATAGAGTACTAAAGAGTCCTCTTAGCACACCACCTATTGTCCAGAATGTGTATAACACAGGCTTAATTCCAACACCCCCACTTTATACACATTCTAAAAATAGATCAGAGTCTTATTTCAGAAACCCCATGCCTAAGATGCATTTTGCATGTACATCTTTAAACAGTCCCTTTGTCAGACAGTCAGCAACCATGTCTGTTGTAGCTATCTGTTCAACACATATATCTCCAACAGTGATTCTATCTCTAATAAAATGATGTTGGATAGCAATGTGCTTGGTCTTGGCTCGATATCCAGGATTTCTTGCGAGATCAATTGCACCTTTGTTGTCACAGAAGATCTTCACAACACTAGAGGCTTGAGGAACTAGTTCTTGATGAAGTCCCTTCAACCATACAGCTTCTGCAGCAGCCATGCTCAGAGCCATATATTCTGCTTCAGTGGTTGACTTTGCAACAGTTGGCTGTTTCTTAGAGTTCCAACTAATTGCAGCACCACTCAACACAAAAATGTATCCTGTAGTTGATTTTAGATCCCTTTTGTCTCCGCCCCAATCAGAATCACTGAATCCAGCTACATCTTCATCATTTTTCCTGTATACCAACTTTAAGCTTGCAGTTTGTCGTAGATATCTAAAGATTCTTTTAACTGCAACCCAATGGGCTTGGCCATAGTTGTTGTTGAATCTACTCATGACCCCCACTGCAAACGTAATGTCTGGTCTTGTAGCTTGTGCTGCAAACATTAAGCTCCCAACCGCTTCTTGAAAAGGAACCTTCAGCATATCTTCCTTTTCAGCTTGACTGTTTGGAAGAAGTTCTTCCCCGAACAAGTCTTGGTTTGGATCAAGTGGAGTTGATACACCATTACACTCATTCATATTGAAACGAATCAGCATTTCTTCAATATATTTCTCTTGATCAAGTGAAATTGTTCCCTTTTCACGATCTCTCTGAATGTGTATGCCTACACAATAATGCGCTTCTCCCAGATCTTTCATCTTAAGACATTTCATCAGATCCACTTTCAGTTTCTGTTTCTCTTTCTTATTGTTCGAGAAAATCAAGAGATCATCAACATACACAGCAATGATTAAGATCTTTCCATTTTCATTCTTGTAATAAATACATGTGTCGAAATTTGACTGCAGAAATCCAAGATCTTTTAGCAACTTGTCTAGTTTCTTGTTCCAAGCTCGGCTGGCTTGTTTCAGGCCATAAATTGACTTATTCAACCGACAAGTTCGATTATTTAGCCGATAACCACTTGGTAATTCCATGTAAACTTCTTCTTCTAATTCAGGATTCAAGAATGCCGTTGTGACATCCATTTGATCGATGTCCAAGTCATACTTTGCTGCAAGTGCCATTAGAAAACGGATGGATGTGTAACGAACAACAGGTGCGTAGGTTTCCTCATAATCAATGCCTGGCTTTTGTGAACAGCCTTTAGCCACCAAACGAGCTTTGTAACGTTCAACTGTACCATCTACTTTCAGTTTCGTTTTGAACACCCATTTGCTTTTTATAGCTTTCCTACCATCAGGTACATCAGAGAATGTCCATGTATGATTTTCAACATGTGCCTTGATTTCTTCTTCCATGGCATGTTTCCAATCATCTGCATTCTTAGAACCGAGGGCTTGTTCAACTGTTAACGGATCGATGTTTCTGCATAAGGTAGCTTGATTTACCACAAAGTCCTCATTAAATATCCTCTTATTCGGAACATGAGTTCTTTTTGGCCGTCCATCATCCTCAGAAATATTTGCATTGCTCAGTGGAATATCTGCTGTTGTATCATCAACGAAATCAACATCTCTCAACTCTTCATTTTCAGTGCATGCGCCATCAGTAATGTTAGTCTTTGTACTGGTAGACTCCCCCACTTCAACAGGAGCCTGGATGAACTGGAACTGCTGTTGAGGAGGTATCAAAGAGTCTGTAGGAGAAACAATACTGTCATCAGAAGTAACTGGGAAAGGATCGAATGAAGATAACTGTCGAACTGAGAACTGAGATTCGAAGAAAACAACATCTCTTGATTGAGTGAGTTTCTTGGTAATTGGATGAAGAAGTCTGTATCCTGTGGTTCCTTCTGAATAACCAACAAAGATATACTCCTTTGACTTTGAGTCCCATTTTTTGCGAGAATTTCCAGAAATTTTTGCCAAGGCTTTGCATCCAAAAACACGAAGATGACTAAGATCAGGTTTTTTTCCCGTCCATGCCTCTTCAGGGGTCATGTTTGTTAGAGCTTTTGTGGGTGAGCGATTCTTCAGGTAGTTGGCAGTGTTAACTGCTTCTGCCCAAAAGTCTGTGCTTACATTGGATTCCATTATCATGGATCGAGCCCTTTCCACCAAAGTTCTATTTAGACGCTCTGCGACTCCATTCTGTTCTGGAGAATATGGAATCGTCGTCTCATGTCGAATTCCGCAGCTTCGTAGAATGGTCAAAAAAGCATTATTGACATATTCTGTACCATTGTCTGTCCGTATAGCTTTAATACGTGCACCAGTCTGGTTTTCAACAAGTGCTTTGTATTCCTTGAACTTGTCGACAACCTCAGTCTTTGACTTCAGAAAATAGACAACCGAGTGTCGTGTGAAATCATCAGTGAAGGTAAGAAAATACCGTGCACCACCAACAGATGATACTTGCATAGGACCACAAAGATCAGAATGAATAAGCCCCAGAACGTGTTCTGCACGTTTGACTCCTGTTTTCTTAAATGGTTTCCGATGCTGTTTGCCTTTCACACATGCTTCACAAGGAATACTTGAGACTTCGTCTGATTGAACACCAGACGACATCTTAATTTGCAACAGACGCATCGAAGGACGATTAAGATGTCCAAGACGACGATGCCACAAGTTCACAACGCTTGTTGACATTACTGCAAACGAATGTGATTTCTGGCGATCCAGGCAATATAGTCCATTAACTGCTGTGGCAGTAGCAATGACATTCTTTGAATTGACCTTCAACTGTTGGTTGATTATACGACAACCCTGTTCGTCAAACAAAACAGTTTTACCTTCCTTTGCTATCTTGTGAACTGCTAAAAGATTGATTGCTAAATCTGGAGCATGAACCACATCAAAGGCAGTCATTGTTTCTTTTGACGACAATGGAATGGATATGTTCCCTGTTCCAGTACTTTTCAATTTAGTTCCATTTGCAATTCCAACCTGTTGACTATCATTAGGAGTAAAACTCTCAAACCAGTCAAGTCTCGATGTTAGATGTACTGTAGCACCAGAATCAAGGTACCAGTCATCACCTGTCGAAGTGGTGGAATTCACTGATGAAACAGAAAAATTCGTGTGTGCTGACAAGGCACCAACATGTGCACTGAAAAAAGGTTTATTTTGTTTAGCACTGATCCTTTTTGAAGATTTGTATTGATCGCACTGTGGACGAGTATGCCCATACTGATTGCATTCAAAACATCTTGGTCCTTTTGGTTTACCCTTCTTTTGGAGTCTGGGCATGGAGAAGGCAGACTGAGTTGCACTTGCACTTGCACTTGCTCCAATATTCTTAATGCCATCTTGTAGCAAAAGACCTTTCACAAACTCCACTGTTGTGTCTTGTTTTGACCCTTGAATACCCAATATCAGAGGCTGAAATTGGTCAGGAAGGCCACCAAGTATTATACCTCCCACAACATTCTCCGGAAAGGGTTGACCAATCGACTCTAACTGTTCAGCAATTGATAAAATGTGATCAACATACTGTTGCATCGAAAGAAAATTTTCGAAACGTGTCTTGAACAAACTCGAATATAAACCAATTAGGCGAACCAAAGCAGTGCTTTCATATTCACCTCTCAATGCATCCCAAGCAATTTTTGCAGTTTGGCATTTCTTTGTGATTTTTGCCGCGCAAGGCTTTAGACTGAGATTGATTTTGGCTAACGCTCGTAAGTCCAAATCCGGATCAACAGACTGACCTTCTTTTGGCAAAATGCAACACCATAGACCAGCGTCTATCAAGAAATTTTGCATCCAGAACTTCCAATCACCATAATTCTTTCCATCAAGATGTTTCGCTTCCGATAACCCTCCAAGTGAACTTGAAGTTGCTCGAATGTTTTTCAGGCTAATCTCCGTCTGAAGTTGCTGCATTTGCAGTTGTAATTCTTCTAATGACGACATGTCGGAATGAACACGCGGTACAAAGAACACAATAAAAACAGCTTCTGTCGACACTGATAAGAAACGATAAATCTCGAAAAATATTAGTCGACACGCAGTAAACAGTTCTTTACAAGTCGGCCTGGGCCCATAACCTGTTGAAGTTCACTTTAGTTCTTTAGGATTATTTAGATATAGAACTGATCAGAGTTTAAACATTTTAATTAGCACAACGAGCAAGGAAGAACGTAAACCGGAAGTAGAGTACATAGAGTACTAAAGAGTCCTCTTAGCACACCACCTATTGTCCAGAATGTGTATAACACAGGCTTAATTCCAACAGTGTTCTTTATTAAACGCTGGCAAATGCACGGCGCTGTACATACAAAGTTATACAAAGTTATCAAATAGTAGCGAAAAAGTTAGTAAATAGTAAACTAAAAAACACTATATGGCTTAGCTGTACAACATCCTAGCCAGGAAACCACGCCTGGTGAGGGAATCAAATCTAGAAAGAACACGGTTATGTGAGCGTGGGCGCAAATCATGACCAGTATATAGGACAGGGGGTAGTAGGTAATGAAGGATATGTCCGGGATTATTTAAGATATTTCTAAAAGGTCATGGTCGGCTTTTTTACAGAGTTCCTCAAAAGTGGGGAAAGATTTTGGTAGGAAGATGTCGTTAAACATATACACTTCAAACACTAAAATTATGTCCTGTAGAAATAGAATTTGTAAAGTGTGCCGAAGTGACCTTAAAAGCTCAGCAAAAACGACCCAGAGCAAAGAGATGACTTTAAAGACATGGTTACTATTACCACTATATACGCCCTATCCGATTAAAGCTATGGGCCTAAACACAAAACTGTTGCGCAGAGTTTAGGACGTTGTTTGTTTGGACACCGTTAAAACGCTCTTGTCCGGCCCTATATATTCTAAACTGGTCTCAAGAACTGAACTTAGTTCTTGAAGTTCTTGATGCAAGAGAATGATGTAATATAGATTTAACGAGAGCCATATTATGCCATTATAACGGTGAGAACCGTTAAAAATAATTTCTGTCGACGTCAACGGCCTTTGTTGCCACTTGTTAGGCCTAAACTATTGGTTTCAACCATGGGCGTATTTAGGAGGTTATGGGTTCAACCCCCACCCGGAATAAATTGTTGAATTTTTTTTTATTATAACAGAACGTTGATAAATTGGGTACTATTGTCGGTTTTACGACCCCCAAAATAGATCCTTTAATTATAACTAGACGAGACCCTCTGTAGGCCTACAGGAATGTGTTCGCGACAGTTAATATCTGTCTTCTAATGACGACACTAACCCTAACCCTGACCCTAACCGACCCTCACGACTTCAAGTTTTATAGTCCATATCGGTTATGTTGAGGTTATTATGCCTCGTTGTTACGCGCCGTGAGGGTCGGTTAGGGTCAGGGTTAGGGTTAGTGTCGTCCATGTTTCTAATGACGAAACGTTCAGGTTTATGACGTAATAGATAAGCTCTGACGTAACAAAGAATTAAAATAACGTAGAATATGAAGAATTTTAAATGAGATAATATATGAAGAATTTTGGGGGTCGTAAAACCGACAAGTACCATAAATTGTTTAACTTACACAGGAACTGCTTACCTAACAGGCAGAGATTGTATTGTATTGTATTTGAACACTTGTTATAGCGCCCCTACCAGATTTCCCATTCAGAGGCGCTCCTGACTACTGCGCGGACGCTGAATCGGAGTTTCACGCCGAAGCGCATGAGCAATTGTGAGTGAAGGACTTGCCCAGGGTCCCTACGCGGCGACTTTTGGTGGATTCGAACCCGCAACCCTCCAGCTGCAAGGCACCGAACATACCCCTAAACCACCGCGCCCCAGTTGTATTGTGATGTGTTGTATGGAGAGCAGGCTACCAACCCACTCGGCCACTCAGGATCCCTGATATTACGCGAGGTATTTACCGAATTAGGCAATACAATGGTAGGCTATGATAATGTCGACTTCATTCATTCGTTGGTCCTGGTAACCCAGTGATGTCGTTCGTAAAATATAAAAACTACTAATTCGTCAGATGGTCACCGAAAGCAAACTGGAATTTATAAGGTGTGTGTTAGTCTTATCACCTGCCACATCGCAACGGATTCGTTGGTCAAGAACAGCGGTGGCATAGGCCCCTAGTTGCGCTGCCGAATGAAGGCGAATTACAAATAAATCGATGTTTACTTGAACACCACTAAATCGCTTTCATCCGACGCTATAAATTTATAGTTGCTTCAAATTTAGTGGCTATCAAGGGCACCGATCATTAAGACGTCGCTAAACACTGAATAAGTTAGATTATATTTAGATGTATGTATGTATGTATGAACACTTGTTATATTCTGTTGTGTTAAAGTATTGTAAGACTATTATGTTATTCACTCGTCACTTCAAAACAATTTGTTATAAAATAGGTGATTACCGTAAGTTGGACATCAGTCTCTTCTTGGTATACCCTTTGAATCTCTGAAAGATATTTGTACTCTCCACTATGTAATGTTTGTGTTTTGGGAAATATGTAGGCCTATGTATGTATGTATGTATGTACGTATGAGCATTGTCTTGTTATAGCGCCCCTTCAAGATTCCTATTCAGAGGCGCTCCCGACTACAGCGCGGACACTGAATCGGAGTTTCACGCCGAAGCGCATGAGCAATTGCGAGTGAAGGACTTGCCCAGGGTCCCTACGCGGCGGCTTAAAGTGGATTCGATCCCGCAACCCTCCGGTTGCAAGGCACCGAACATACCCCTACACCACCACGCCCACATTTAGGACTTATCCTTCTACAGTACTTATAGAGCTGGATTTCCTTTAATCAATCGTCCTGGCCATTTTCGTTGCCAGATTCTCCTCCCTGACTTCCTATATTCCTTCCTTCCTTCTTTCCTTCCTTCTTTCCTTCCATCTTTCCTTCCATCTTTCCCCTTACTTTCTTCCTTCCATCCTTTCTTCTTTCTTTCCTACCTTCTTTCCTTCTTTCTTTCTATGTGTGTCTTGTATCTGTGTATATGTGTGCGTGGCTGGCACTGTGCACATGTGTGTATTCGTCTGTCTGTCTGTCAGTAAGTCAGTCAGTCAGTAAGTCAGTCAGTCAGTCAGTCTGTCTGTCTGTCTGTCTGTCTGTATGTATGTCTGTCTGCCTGCCTGCCTGCCTGCCTGCCTGCCTGTCTGTCTGTCTGTCTGTCTGTCTGTTTCCCTGCCTGTGACATAATGAGGTGCCTGTTTTGCGATCGTTGACCGCAGTCGTCATCTTCTGTCGCCGCTAGGTGACGCTATGTCTGAGCAGAGCAGTGGTGGCCTCTGGCGATGGAATTTGTGTACTCAGACGACATCTATCGACCGTCCGACAGACCACCCTCCCTGCTTCTCCCACCAACAACTGCCATGGCATCGGTTCCTTGCAGTCGGACACACAGCGTCCGTCCCAGCCGAATGATATCGATTTATGGCCATGCCACTCCTTCGAATTGTCACTCTCCCTGTACTGTTTCGTATTATGTACATGTAGTTCTTCTAACTCTTCCTAGTTGTTCTCCTTCTCCTTCTAATTCTCTGTCTCTCTTTGTCTCTCTGTGTGTCTGTCTGTCTGTCAGTCTCGCTGTCTGTACTGTTCCGTATTATTTAGTTCTTCTTACTCCTCCTGGTTGTTCTCCTCCTTCTGATTGTCTCTCTGTCTCTGTCTCTCGTATCTATCTCTCTCTCTCTCTCTCTCTCTCTCTCCTGGTATTATTTAGTTCTTCTAGCTCCTCCTGGTTCTCTTTCTGATTGTCCCTTTCTTTGTACTGTTCCGTATTATTAAGTTCTTCTAGCTCCTCCTGGTTCTCTTTCTGATTGTCCATTTCTTTGTATTGTTACGTATTGTTTAGTTCTGCTTACTCTTTCTGGTTCTTCTCCTTCTCCTTCTGATTGTCCCTCTGACCGTATTGTTCCTTTTTATTCTTTGTTCTTCCTACTCCCCCATTCTGTTTTTCTGTGTTCTTTTCTCTTCTCTCAGTTCTTTCACTGCGCTGTACACTGACCATTGTTTCTCATTGCTTTGTATCAACTCTAACTGCAGAACCATTTCTACTCCGTGAGAAAGGACATGTCTTACAGTACGCATGTAATTTTAACGTAATGCAATGTACACCTATGTATGCGTATGAGAATTACTATAGCGCCTTTTCAATTAGGTGACTTTCAAAAGGCCACATCAACTGATGTTGAAGTTCTTAAAAGAGCATTTGAATGAAATAAAAGACGAATACAGGACGAATAAAGAACGAATAAAGGACATATAAATGACGAACCATAAATCAGCCCTTTTGCGAGGCCCTTAAAGGTGCATGGTTAGCGTGCTTGGCTGTAAATCGAGAGGTCGGAGGTTTAAATTCCAGCCACGGCAGAAATTTAGCTCGGGTAGAGATCCTGAGTGGCCGAGTGGGTTGGTAGCCCGCTTGCCACGCCGGCGGCCCGGGTTCGATTCCTGGTCGGTCGGTTTATCAGAGATTAATTTCTCGGATCTTTACTGCGGGTGGTTCGGTCGCAATATAAACGTGGAGTACGAGGTTGTACTCTGCCTGCGACACCAATCATCTTCGATATGAAAAAGTGTCGTTAAGCCCAAGTACAACAAATTTAGCTCGAGATTTCTGCTTCGCGTGCGCCCCCTAGCCAATGCAACTATAATGAGTACACTGACTGTACACCGTTGGTGGGAAGATAATACGGCGAGGGGGAGAACTGGCAATAGTATGAATACATAGACTATATACACACTTATTATAGTGTCGTGCATTCGTACATATATGTATACATGTATACATACATGCAAATACACATATATACACGCATACATGCATAATTGCATATACAACACGCCTAAGTTCTCATAATTTATTACATTGTGCAATTGAGAGTAGCAAATGGCTCGAACAGCCAGAAAACCTGTAATTGTATTGTATTGTATTGTATTTAAACACTTGTTATAGCGCCCCTTCCAGATTCCTATTCAGAGGCGCTCCCGACTACTGTAATTGTATGCACTGTTAGTAACTACAGCATTTAAATACGACCCGTGTTCCCAAGATATCGTCAGTATCCAACAAACTGCTTAACCTGCTTACTCAAGACTTATGGAGGCATAGCCACAAACGACAAAACAGAAAGAGACCGTGGGCATGGTAGCTGATTGTCTGCTGCTTAACGCCACCTTTAAAACATATTCAACTTCGCCACTGTCCGTACACTGGCAGTGCCAGGCCCAAGGTTGGAGGTAGGAGGAGGGCGACGCTAATCATCTTTGTTATGACACAGTGCCGTTAAACAGCAACTAACCAACCATGCAGCTTTCAACTAGTGATTAAATTTTAGAAAATAGTTATGCTATTATACGAACTGTTAAAAATAATTACACACCTCTATTATAGGTGATATTCTACCTATAAGGGAAAACAGCAGATAGGTCCTTATATTGAGTCTTTTAGAATGTTTCAAGTCGATCAAGGTTGTGTTATAACATACAAACGGTGAGAACTGTTCAGACTAATTTAACTGATTTAACTCCGTCACTATTCGTACTGTAGTAGTGCCAGTCCCAAGCCTCGAGAAAGGAGGAGGGCGAAGCTGATCATTTTTGCTATGACATAGTGTCGTTAAACAGCAACTAACCAATCATCAAACTAATTTCCGATGACGTCAGAAAATAAATCCTTTATTCCCATAAGATGTCAAACTCTCGATCCATCCATCCATCCATCCAGCCTGTACGTGCCTGGTAATTCAGACTAATAACTGATAAATTGAACTCTGCCACCGCCCGTAATCTAGTAATGCTAGTCCCAAACCTTGAGAAAAGGGGGGACGTCAACAACACACTGGCAGCCATAAGATGACTTTAAACAATGGACACTATCACTAACTCTGGTAGTGTCACTGTTGAATCTGAATAAAGAAGGAGGTTGATGCTCTTTGTTAAGCAGCAACATACCAATCAGTTATAATATAGACGTGGGACACAGTACAATACAACTGGGGCGCGGTGGTATAGGGGTATGTTCGGTGCCTTGCAGCTGGAGGGTTGCGGGTTCGAATCCACCTCAAAGCCGCCGCGTAGGGACCCTGGGCAAGTCCTTCACTCGCAATTGCTCATGCGCTTCGGCGTGAAACTCCGATTCAGTGTCCGCGCAGTAGTCGGGAGCGCCTCTGAATGGGCAATCTGGTAGGGGCGCCAAGGCTTAAAGTGTGCATGGACGGTCATGGACGGCGTCCAGGCACTTATTTTCAAGGCTGGACGCCGTCCTGCCACTTATTAGGCCTGCACAGCCTGGACGCCGGTAGCGCTTTGGATAACATCTGGCGAAGAGTGCGAGAGGTACCGAGTTCGAGCCCCGTTAGGGCGGATTTGCTTTGTAGGCTGCTATTAGCGCCGTGTATTACAAGCTGTCTGTTCTGTTAGTAGTTAACTAGTTAAGATTGTTTCAATTGCATAACATGTAAATGTACAGCGCAGTGCGTTTGTCAGGCGCTTAATTAAAGAAAAATTATTATTATTATTATTATTATTATTATTATGCAGCGTCCATGCAGCAATGTAATTCCTCTACGTCACTTTCAACAGCATTTAATTTTTTTAAAGATTCCAATGAAATTTCATGTTGTCATTTTGATTTCTGAATGTCTTCTACCGTGTAAGTGTAACTTGTTTCTCCACCTCATTCCTGACTTGTACATTGAACTACATTCTAGTTAACTTTTCATCAAATCGCACGTCATATACGCGCTTCCGGTTTATCGTCTGAGTTATCGTAGGCCCTAACAACTAGGGCCTAGTTTACGATCTACGTACGTGACTGTCACATGACTCACATCCACTGTGAATCTTGTCTTGACTGTTTCATAACTGAATGAACTTATCAAGTTAAATGACTTCAATACAACGCATGTGATACAATACGATACGATTCACCTATAGACCTATTAAACACCCACTGTCCCAGTTTTACGTAATTCACCAGTAGGCCTAAGACCCAGAAACTGTTGAGAGACAACATACGACTTCATGATCATATATTCGTTTATTGAGTTAACAACAGACAAAACGCTGTAGGTATAAGCCTACAAAGAAAAACAAAGGCAAGAAAAACAGGTCAGAAGGAAGTAATGGCTTAATAAAAGTTGAAAATTGCTAATTGGAATTAAATTAATTGTTTCGTTATACAAAAACTCAGCCAGCTCCGCATGACGATGCCTTTGCCCTACCAGTCACAATTTGTTCGGGAGAGCATTTTCTAGGCGTCGTCTCACAATAAGTCACCTGAGGAAAACTATGTGTGCCACAGGATTGCAAAGCCTAGGCCTACTGAGAATATCTGCTTACAAGGTAGCGGCATCGATCGGCTATACAACTGGACAAAATGCATAGCCAATTTACAAAAACAGAAAAAAATTATTTTTGAAATGAAGTTTGACTGCAAAAATTAACTAGACACTTCTGAAAGAGCCGAAGGCGAAAGGTAAAGACGAAACCTGTTTTTTTAAATAAAACTTGGAAATTGTTGTGGTGTTAGTCTGGGAATCTGGATAAACAATGAAATTTTCATAACTTTATCGCTCAGAAACTGCTGGAAAACAAGAGCCTAGCACGTCTTCCATTTGATAACAATTCCTAAAAAATGCGTTGGCTTATGGGGCTCCGCCCCAGACCCCGCGGAGGGAGCTCACGACGCTCCCTCAGACACCCTAGTCGTTAGGCCTATACGCATGGCAACTCAGCACTCACGGCTTCGTGCCTTCGGCGCTTGCAATATGAGTGCCTCAGGAAACATTTTATGGTTGCACCTTTGATTTGAGAGAGAGGGGCTTAGGAGAGGGACGGGGAAAGGGATGGGAGTAAGGAGGGGGTGGGGGAGGGGTTGGGAAAAGGGTATTGGTGGGAGGAGGAAAGGTAAGAGGCGTCCAGGCACTTCTTTTTTACACTTTAAGCACTGAGGGGCGCTATAACAAGTGTTCAAATACAATACAATACAATACAGTTGTATACGACACGGTGATTCATTAATTGGAGCGCTATCTTTAGACACCTTTAAAACGCTCTAAACGTGCGTACCGATGATATAATTATTAGAATTGAGCACTGTAGCTGATTGGTCAGAGTGAGGACTTTAGAAACCTTTAAAATACTGTCAGTACATATTATATAAGGCCTAATCATAGGACACAAAGAGGTTGGGTTCAAATTTGATGTCTAGGATACAATCATGTAATAAATTATAATATCACTGTTTGTACTCTAACAGTGCCAGTCGTAAGCCTGGATGAAGGAGGAGGGCGACGCCAATGGTCTGTGTTACCACACAGTGGTCGTTAAACAGCGAACAAGCAAGCAATATAAGATCTGATGCATATCAAAATACAGGTTAGTTTGCATCAGACATTACATTACATGTATCCTAGACAATTCAACTACAGGTACTATTTATGTTGCTAAACAATAAACTCAAAATGACATTTGTAAGGTTTTGAATAAACGAATTTTTGATTGATTGATCGATGTTTCGATAGCTTTAAATTGTGTTTTTGGACACTACGAATTCATTTTCACTGCACTGTATAATCATGCTTCAAATTGTCGTCAACGACTTTTTATATCATACGACGACGTTAAACCTTGTAGTAATAAACACAGATTTCTGTTGGAGAAAATTGTGTTGTGCTAAACCAGAGGTGGCCAACCTTTTTGACATACGGGCCAATTTGATTTTTGGTAAGCACGCGGCGGACCGCAAAATATTTGTCCTCACAGCCTCTAAAGAAATACAAATGAAGACATTGGTGCAAGAACCAGGTAAGTGAAAAATCATAGTTTTCGGCAAATCGAGTTTTAATGTTTTTTGCTCTTCAAAAGCTTGCCGTTTCGTCCAGGAAATAGATAACGACAAAATTTAAAAAGTATAAGGTGCATCTAATCGTAACTGATCATAAAATAAAATTATTAAAGGTTGGCTGTTGCTAATTAGTATTTTATGGGCAAATGAACAAGAAACCTGGTTATTGCACTGAAACTTCGCTGTAGTTCTGGAACTTTTTTGGATGCAAGAATCACATATGTCAACTAACCTGGTTATTGCACTGAAACTTCCCTGTAGTTCTGGAATTTTTTTGATGCAACAATCACATATGTTAACTAACCTGGTTATGGCATTGAAACTTCCCTGCAGTTTTGGAACTTCTTTCCATGCAAGAATCATGTAAGTGAACAAAATTTGTTGTTGCATGTAAATTATAAGCAACTTTCGTGTGGTGCTGGAAACTTATTTACATGTAAGAATCTAATATGTGAACAAACCTTGTTATTGCATGGAAATGATAAACATTAGGTCTAGAGACATGAGCCAGAAGAAGGTAACTGAATGACACCGATTTGAAGTTCGTGAAAAATGGCTAAATGGTCTCCATCTAGTGGCAGAATATTGTTATTATATTCTTACTTACTTCGCTAATGCATCCGACAACGTATATAACTGGCTCACGGTTGCGTGCAATAATCAGGTTTGTTCACATACATGTCTATTGCTCGCAACCGAGAGGCTATGATCTTTTATGCAATAACCGGGTTTGCTGACTTATCTCATTTATGCACGCAATCATGGCACCGGAATGCGAAAATTCTCAAAGCAGGTAAGTTGAGTTGCCTGGTTATTGTCCTACCTACTCCCTTAATTTTGCAGCTACCAGCTTGAAATTTACACCATACATGCGCCTCTACGTCAGGAGCATTTTAAGCTAACTTTCACGATAACCAGGTAAGTCGACTTACCTGGTTCTTGCACCAAGGTCTTCAAATGTTTATTTCATATTTTACAAGATGCATCAAAACAGGTACGATTACAGTAGGTCACTAGAACTTACAACACTAAATCTTTTAGTGTTTTAGACATCATTATTATGTAGTATAATTGTAGTAGTCGGACAAGTAAGTAGGTGCAAAATGAGAAAAAAAATATTTAGAAAGGGGCCGTGCGGGCCTCCAATTAGCAGCCCGCGGGCCGCATTTGGCCCGCGGGCCGTGGGTTGGCCATCCCTGTGCTAAACTATACGATGGGTGAAAACTGTTTGGTGGGAACTGTTCGATGAGAACTGTCCAAAATAATTTCTGCTGACGTCAACGGCCTTAAGTGTTACCATATAAATCGTTAACTTAAACGGTTGGACCCGTAGCAGGTTGTGGGACACAGTATAGGCGATTAGTTAGGACGCTCGCTCTTTAGCGTGGAGACTGGAGAGTACGGATTCGTTCCTCCTCCCCTGAGACGGTTACTCTGTAGGGACCTTGAGCAAGTCCTTCACTTACAATTGCTCAGCGCCATCGATTGATGCTTGGTTATTGGTTAGTGACGTTTAATAAATGCAGAAGGTTGCGCTACTTAAAAAACTGAACGAATCTTTCAGTTGCTAATCACCAGTTAGTCTATGTACGGTACATTGTTAAAGCAAACACATAGCGAAGTGCTAAATTATTCACATAACGATCTGTTAAACCATTTACATAGCGAAGTGTTAAACAATTCATATAATGTTAAACCATTCACATAACATTTCACATTTTACATTAGACATTTCACTTAGCAAAGTGTTAAACCATTCACATAAAGATGTGTTAAACCATTCATATAACGATTTGTAAAACCATTCACATAACACAGACTACAAATGGCCGAGTGTTTCAAGTCCATGATCAATAGAGAATTGATTTTCTGATGAAGACCCAAATGCAGCAGCCAACCATCGATCTGCCACACACGACTTCTCTGCTGAAGATCTTCCTTTCGAGAAGCGCTATATAAATATCCAATCTGAACTGTTGTTGTTTAACGACGCCTTGTGGCAACGAAGGCTTTCCATGTCTGTTTACTTAACAATACAATGTTGTTAATAGTTAGTAACTTCTATAGCGCAACGGTATCTAACGCACAGGTGTCCACCGATGGCACAGAGAGAAAGAGAATGAGAGAGAGAGAGACATACATACAGACAGACGGACGGACAGACAGACAGACAGACAGAGACAGAGGCGCATCAGAATAAGACACAAGTAAGTATATTCTTTATTAACCAATTGCTAATCGCACTATGGTGCAGAGACAGACAGACAAATTAGGCGCACAGTTACAAAGTATATAGCATCCTAACAATAATAAATGTTTTGCGCATCAGACTGTAAAGTATGTACTATGTAGGATAACAAAAGATGTTTTGTGCACCACGCTGTCGGCTGAGGGTATAATTATGCGGTAATGGGTATGGATGGGGGCTGAGGGAGTTGTAGGTGGGTCTGTTTGGGGGTAGTAGTTGGTGCAGGACTGTGGCCCAGGTCCGTCAGCACTGCCTCAAAGAGGCGAGTGTTGGCGTTGTCGCAGAGTTGATCAAACGTTGGGGAGTCCTCGGGTGGTAATGAAGACGTATCAGACCAAGTATTATCGCTTGGAGTCGGTTCCTCGCTTGCTGCCTCTGTGGCACTAAACTACGGAATTCACCGAATGACCCGTACATGACTCAGCTGATTATACTGGGACATGCAGACAGACAGACAGACAGACAGACAGACAGGCCAACGGAAAGACACAATGCCATAGGCACAGAGACAGATAGATAGAAATAGAGGCAGAGATAGAGTGACAGTCTGTCACTGACAGACAGACAGACAAACAGAGAGACAGAGAGAGAGAGAGAACGAGACAGAGACAGAGACAGAGAGAACGAGACAGAGACAGACAGACTCTGTCAGATAGACAAAAGTATATTAGCCTTGCTCAAGGTTCATACACAGCAAGGGGCGATTCATTTAGTACATATACACAGAAATCCGAAAAAAATTGACCCATTCCCGACAGACAGAGACAGACAGAGACAGCGACAGACAGAGACAGAAACAGCGATAGACAGAGACAGAGACAGACAGAGACAGACAGGGACAGACAGAGACAGACAGAGACAGAGACAGCGACAGACAGAGACAGACAGAGTCAGACAGAGACAGACAGAGACAGAGACAGCGATAGACAGAGACAGACAGAGACAGACAGAGACAGACAGAGACAGAAACAGCGACAGACAGAGACAGAGAAAGACAGAGTTCACTTGGTCAGCCATGTTTTGTTCTCCTTCTAGGAACACACCCATGTGGCGGACGACAAGCTGTTGACTGGCGTCAAGAAATCGCCAGTTTATTGCTTCATCGTCAGTCCTCGAGTGCGTCTCGTGTGTGCTTAAGCCAGATGGAACACGTCTTCGACGGGTTCAGCTGAACCACGGTGCTTCGTTCAGACTGCAGGCGTCGAAACAGGAACTTATCAGAAAGATCTAGATCATATTGCATCACATTACTTGGCGAAGGAAGTCTACATTATGGCTAAACGTACATTAGCGTTAAAAGTTATGAGTACATTAACGCTAAAACTTTCATTAGCGTCAACATTTACGTTCACGAATTATCGCAAACATTTCTCATTTCTGTTCAGTCTCTTGTGTCCTTTCGGTTGTAGCTTAAGACTTACATTTCTCAGCTGACTCATCCATCACAGACTGTCTCGATGTAAAGACTTGCTTTTTTCCAATTGATTAATTATCCATCATAAGCAGTCGCGGTGTAAAGAGTTGCCTTTTTCCAATTGCTAATCCATCATAGGCTGTCTCGATGTTAAGGCTTTATAAATGATTATCCACCATAGGTTGTCTCCCTATAAAGATTCATCTTTTTGCTTATCCATCATAGTCTGTCTCGATGTGAAGACTTGCCTTTTTCCAATTGCTAATCCATCATAGGCTGTCTCGATGTGAAAACTTGCCTTTTTCCAATTGCTAATCCATCATAGGCTGTCTCGATGTGAAAACTTGCCTTTTTCCAATTGATTAATTATCCATCATAGGCTGCCTCCATGTAAAGACTTGCCTTTTTCCAATTGCTCATCTATCATAGGCTGACTCGATGTGAAAACTTGCCTTTTTCCAATTGCTAATCCATCATAGTCTGTCTCGATGTGAAGACTTCCCTTTTTCCAATTGCTAATCCATCATAGGTTGTCTCCCTATAGAGACTTGCTTTTTTCCAATTGATTAATTATCCATCATAGGCGGTCTCGATGTGAAGACTTGCCTTTTTCCAATTGCTAATCCATCATAGGCTGTCTCGATGTGAAGACTTGCTTTTTTTCCAATTGATTAATTATCCATCATAGGCTGCCTCCATGTAAAGACTTGCCTTTTTCCAATTGCTCATCTATCATAGGCTGCCTCGATGTAAAGACTTGCCTTTTTCCAACTGCTAATCCATCATAGTCTGTCTCGATGTGAAGACTTGCTTTTTTTCCAATTGATTAATTATCCATCATAGGCGGTCTCGATGTGAAGACTTGCCTTTTTCCAATTGATTATCCATCATAGGCGGTCTCGATGTGAAGACTTGCCTTTTTCCAATTGATTATCCATCATAGTCTGTCTCGATGTGAAGACTTGCCTTTTTCCAATTGATTATCCATCATAGGCGGTCTCGATGTGAAGACTTGCCTTTTTCCAATTGCTAATCCATCATAGGCGGTCTCGATGTGAAGACTTGCCTTTTTCCAATTGCTAATCCATCATAGGTTGTCTCCCTATAGAGACTTGCTTTTTTCCAATTGATTAATTATCCATCATAGGCGGTCTCGATGTGAAGACTTGTCTTTTTCGAATTGCTAATCCATCATAGGCTGTCTCGATGTGAAGACTTGCTTTTTTCCCAATTGATTAATTATCCATCATAGGCTGCCTCCATGAAAAGACTTGCCTTTTTCCAATTGCTCATCTATCATAGGCTGCCTCGATGTAAAGACTTGCCTTTTTCCAATTGCTAATCCATCATAGTCTGTCTCGATGTGAAGACTTCCCTTTTTCCAATTGCTAATCCATCATAGTCTGTCTCGATGTGAAGATTTGCTTTTTTTCCAATTGATTAATTATCCATCATAGGCGGTCTCGATGTGAAGACTTGCCTTTTTCCAATTGATTATCCATCATAGGCGGTCTCGATGTGAAGACTTGCCTTTTTCCAATTGATTATCCATCATAGTCTGTCTCGATGTGAAGACTTGCCTTTTTCCAATTGATTATCCATCATAGGCGGTCTCGATGTGAAGACTTGCCTTTTTCCAATTGATTATCCATCATAGGCGGTCTCGATGTGAAGACTTGCCTTTTTCCAATTGATTATCCATCATAGGCGGTCTCGATGTGAAGACTTGCCTTTTTCCAATTGATTATCCATCATAGGCGGTCTCGATGTGAAGACTTGCCTTTTTCCAATTGATTATCCATCATAGGCGGTCTCGATGTGAAGACTTGTAGAGACTTGCTTTTTTCCAATTGATTATCCATCATAGGCGGTCTCGATGTGAAGACTTGCCTTTTTCCAATTGATTATCCATCATAGGCGGTCTCTATGTGAAGACTTGCCTTTTCCCAATTTTTCCAATTACCTATCCACTGTAGACTGTGGCTTGATTTTGGTGAGCCGTAGATGGATGCCTTGTTAATTGAACATTGGCGCCGCAGAAGTTGCTTGGTTATTTGATTAGTTAATTATATGCATTCAAGTGAAAGTCAATCATGACGTAAGTGCTAAAAATTTACATTTATATTCAGCTCAGTAAATCTGTCGTACGGCGACCTTAAGTAAATGTCAATAAGTGGATCCATTTGGTATGTCAACCATGACATCTCTCTGCTCTCCTCCCTCCATCCCATCCTCCCTCCTCCTCCCTCCCTCCCTCCCTCCCTCCTCCCTCCCTCCCTCCCTCCCTCCCTCCCTCCTCCCTCCCTCCCTCCTCCCTCCCTCCCTCCCTCCCCTCCCTCCCTCCCTCCCTCCCCTCCTCCCTCCCACCCTCCCTCTCTCCCTCCCTTTTCTCTCTTTCTCTTTCTTTCTTTCTGTCTCTGTCTCTGTATCTGTCTCTTTCTCTGTCTCTCTCTCTGTCTTTCGGTTTGTCTGTCTCTCTGTCTATGTTTGTGCCTGTGTGTTTGTCTATGTGTATGTTTTCTCGCGTGTATATTGCCTGCCTGTGTGTCTTTGTGTGTTTGTCTGTATGCGTCTGTCTGCCTGTCTTAGGCTATCTGTTTTATCTGTTTTTCTGTCTCATTCTCTCTGTCTCTCTGTCTGTCTGTCTCTGTCTGTCTGTCTGTCTGTCTGTCTCTGTCTCTGTCTCTGTCTCTGTCTCTGTCTCTGTCTCTGTCTCTGTCTCTGTCTGTCTGTCTGTCTGTCTGTCTGTCTGTCTGTCTGTCTCTCTCTCTCTCTCTCTCTCTCTCTCTCTCTCTCTCTCTCTCTCTCTCTCTCATCGTCCGTTGTATAGCCATCTGTGCATACGCGCAACGAATTCCCGAAATATGACTGCACCGTTTCAATCCGGGGTCGTGGGCGCCAACCGGCAAAACGCACTAACAGCAGCGGAGCGTAACTGGAGTCGGCCTCTCCTCATCCAGGGCGCCTCTCCAGTGCGTCAATCAGTCGGGAAAGGCACCGCATTTGCCAGGCTCCCTTCTCCTCCACGTCTCCCCTTCAATCGCCTATTAATACCTAGACTAAAACAGCCCGTAGAATATCTGCGACTGATCCCGTCTTATTGCCTCCGTCTCTCCCGAGCTCTGGGTTGGGAGAAGAAGGTGGCAGGGAAGGAATACCTGGATGGAGGACTCACCTGGAGATGTGCTGCTGATTTATGCTTCTGACGTGTGCAGAATAACCGCATACCTTTGGCTCGTCTCTCGTCAAGACAGGTGTTAATAATCTGCGGGTGCGTAAGTTGCACCACTTCCCACTCACTTTCAGACCTGTTTCTCTACCTATTTCCATTCCTCTCCATCTGTCAGCCAATGTCTGTAAGTCAGTCAGTAAATCTGTGTATCTGTCTGTCTGTCTGTCTGTCTATCTTTCTTTCTGACTGTCTATCTGTCTGCCTCGATGATCTACGTAACCTACAGTAGGCCTATCAACGCAATGTGCGCATTTGCTGTTGTTAATTTAACGTAAACACTATGACTACTTCGCTTCCACGTGCTGCATCGCGCTCTGCCACTCAAGTACGGGAAGTACGCATGTAAGCAAGTACTTAAGTAAGTACGCAAATAAGTATGTATGTACAAGTGCATTAGTGCATGTCAGTATGTGTTCACGTACATAAGTATGTCTTATGTGTACATATGTATGTTTGGCCTACTTCTAGTGTGACCTAGTACGAATTTGTGGAGTAAGTTTTCCGCTCTTTCATTGTTGTTTCTCACTGATTTGGAAGTTGTCTCGGACGTTTGTTATCGAGGTTTCGCTCGTAAGCATGGACTCGTCCAATCAAGGGGCTTCAGGTTATGAGCGTCAGAACGGTCAGATTCAATTTGGAACGGCCAATAGAGTCCCCATTTGTATGAATGTAGGCCTAAGCAGAAGTTAGGTAGGTAAGTACTTGCATAGTTAAGTGACTACTCAAGTAAGGGAAGGGAAAAAGTTAATAGGCAAATAGTTGGGTTGGGAAACTAGGTAACTAATTGTAATTGTAATTGTAATTACGACCATTTATATAGCGTCGTTGGTAGCAAGCTACTTCTAGAACACTTCACAAAACAGTCTACTGTCAGCGTAAATGTTAGTGCTCGAGTTTATGTAATCGGTGCATTTTTAACTGTCTTCTGAAAATCGGTAAACTTTTGTAACTATATTATGATAAGTGTAGATGAAACACGAGTCGAAAAAGATCAGAACAGCTGCAAAGCTATAACAAAAAAAGCAGTCACAAATAAATCTGATAATTAATGGAAGGGGGCGCAAAACATGTCAGATGAGACCATCAATCTTGTGATCATCATTCTCTCCCTTTATGAGACCGGTTCATTAAAAAATGAGCAGGGGTCGAGGCCATTCTGATGTTGTAGAAACGTTAATAAAAACGTTAATATTTGCATTTTTTAGCATTCCTGATGCAATGTCTACACATAGCCTAATATAATTGCTATTTCCTAAGAATAGAATATGACGGTTTAGACTTTAGACGCAAAGGTCAGAAACGTTGCTCAGCAGATTGTATTGCATTGTGCGTTGGGCTGTGCATTCTGTGTTGTATTTAATTCAATTGTGCTGTGTTGCTTTGTGTTCTATTGCATTGTATTGTATTGCAGTTTGTTATATTGCATTGCTTGTATTGTATGGTATTGTATTAAAATGTATTGTATGGCATTGTATTTTAGTGCATTGTATTACATTGTATTGCATTGCATTGCTATGCATTGTATTGTTATGCCTTGCATTGCATTGCATTGTATCACAATACATTGTATTGTTATGCATTGCATTGTATTGGTGTTGCATTGTATTGTTGTGCACTGTACTGCATTGTATTGTATTGCATTGTATTGCATTGCATTGTATTGTCATACACTGTATTGTATTGCATTGTATTGCAGTGTATTGTTCAGCTATGCATTGTATTGCATTACATTGTATTGTCATACACTGTATTGCACTGCATTATATGCACTTATTGCGTTGCATTGTATTGCTATGCATTGTATTGTATTGGTGTTGTATTGTATTGTATTGCATCGTATGCTGCTGGCTAACGGTTAAGCACCACTTAGAGAACAAAGCCAAAGAGTGGTGCTGTCGATATGAGAGTTCGACTGGAACAGGTGATTCTCAGCTGTGCCAAGACCTGTTTGATTCATGCGGCTTTGATGATCTCTTGGTACCTGAGGCTGGAACATCCACCGCGGCCTCCTCACAGTATCTGGCCTTTCCAGCGCCCTCCCTTCCTTCCATCTGACAGTGGCAGACCACCTCCAAACCAACAAACAGTTAACTAAGACCGTGGAATGTTGCAGTTCGCACTCGCAATAATAGCCCATTTGCACAGAGGTCTGTCTGTCTGTCTCTCTTTCTGAATCTCTCTCTTTCTCTCTATTTGCACAGAGATCTGTCTGTGTTTCTCTCTTTCTCTTTGTCTGTATCCTCTCTTGCTTTTTTCACAAACTGTTATTTTGTATGTCTGTCTGTCTCTGTCTGTCTGTCTGTCTTTCTCTTTCTGTCTCTGTCTGTCTGTCTTTCTCTTTCTGTCTCTGCCTGTCTGTCTGTCTCTTTCTTTCTCTGTCTGTCTGTCTCTTTCTGTGTCTCCCTCTTTTTCTATCTCTAATGCTGGAAGCACACTCTGCGTACTATTCTGTAACACGTACTATGTGCATTAACTAAACACTTGTTATCTGCTAGGAAGAGTCCTTTGTATTTGCTCCATACGAGCTGTAGCGCACTCAAACAACTGCCAAGAGTTTTAGAACTTAACCACAGACATTGTGAAACACTTTCGTTATTGTCACATTAATGCCAAGTAGAGCCATCTATTGAATCTAATTCATGACTTCTATAGCGCCGTTATCATAATGCAAATAGCATCGATGGTCACTTCAAGTGAAGTCGTGGTTTCCAACGTTAATCCAACGGAGTAACACGATCGAAATACAATCATTCACCATCACATACATACACACATCAACCTACGAGCTAGCAAGTCGGTCAGTCAGTTAGTCAGTCAGCAAGCCAGTTAGTCAGTCAGTCCGTCAGCAAGCCAGTCAGTCAGTCAGCAAGCCAGTCAGTCAGCAAGCCCGTCAGTCAGTGAGCAAGCCGGTCAGTCAGTCAACATGCCCGTCAGTCAGTCAGCAAGCGAGTCAGTCAGTCAGTAAGCCGGCCAGTCAGTCAGCAAGCCGGTCAGTCAGCAAGCCAGTCAGTCAATCAGTCAGTCAGTCAGTCAGTAAGTAAGTGATTGATTGATGAGTAGATGGGTACTTACCACGAAGGAGAGGTTGATGGAGATGAGGAACGACTTGGAGCAGACTGTTCCGCAGACCTCCGCTGTGCAGACGGCGTTGGTGTGCTGAACGGATTCCTCCTCCGATCCGGAATCCCGATGCAGTCTCTTCTTGTTGACGACATCCGGTCCGTTCTGACCGGATGCACTGCTCCGGTCGTCGTCACTTCCGGTTTCTCCGTGCTCAGTAACGCCATCTGCCGACGGGAGTCCAACATCCTCCCTCACCTCTTCCCCTTCCTCTTCCTCCTCTTCCTTCTCCTTATCGGGGATTGGGGTTGGAGCCGTGGCCCGGGTCTCGCCATCGTCCGAGTCTCCCTTCTGCTCCTCTTTGTCCAGGCTGAGCGCGGTCTTGTGCTGGAAGGGAAAAGAAGGTCAGAGGTCAACGAGTGAGTGAGTGAGTATGTACGTCGTGATCCGATGAGAAATAAGCCCTCAGCGATGTTCTCTTGTTTATAAACCGATCAATCACAAGTGGTTCGAGAAAATCTAAAATTTACGATCATTTAAAAATACTACAACGTTATGCAATTTATACAACTAAATATATGCGCATATTGTAATGTTATGCAATTGTAATGTTATGCAATAAATATATGCGTATATATATATTATATATATGCATTATGTATGTACATTGTATATGCGTGGGCTCTCGTGCATTCTCTGTTGTTGCCCCAAGGAATGGAACCGACTTTCCAATGTTTATTCGATGCTCGAACTCTTTCTCTTCCTTCAAGAAACGTCTCAAAACTCACTTTTTCTCATCATTGGCTTTCAAACAACTGGATATCTAACAACAGCTCTTCACATGGCGACTGAGACTAACGGCGCCTCTGATTCGCACTACAAGTCTGTTCCTGTTGCCTTAACCTATCGGGAGGGGGTCAGGAAGCTATAATATCTCAGGAGTAATCAGTTGTTTTGTGTGAAGCATATTAAGAACATTAGATTTTGATCTGTGTTCGTATCCTTTGGTAAGTTGTAAATGTTCGACCTCTGGCTCGTTTTTGACATCTGAAACACTGCCCCTACCGTTCAACCATGCTTCTGGGAGTTTCTGTATTGTATTGTATTGTTTTGTATTGTTTGACCATTTATAAAGCGCTTCTCCTAGCATAAGCCTTTCAGAAGGGCTCCCAGTGCGAGGTACTCCGAGAAAAAAGGAAGGTTTTAAGGTGAGAGTAAGAGGTAGAGAACTATATATATGCTACCAGATGGTATAAGAAGTGTGTTACAGACTTATCATAGCCTTTTAACTTTAAACCAGAGGTGGGCAATATACGGCCCGCGGACCGGGGCCGGCCCCTGGGGACCTTTGAACCGGTCCTAATTGACATGCCTTTTATTAAGGTAGCAGTGTAGCCTACCTGTCACTTGGTAATCTTTTTTCCGTTTTGTGTATTTTTAAAATCTAATAAACTTAAAATATATCTTGTTTTTATTGTAGTATTATAGACTGTAGGAATTACGATAGTTAGGCTGTCTTCATAAAATTATCTTCATTTACTTTAACGGTTTTTCTGTAATATTTAGTTTGAATAAAATTAATATTGGCTCATTTTCTTGGGCAAACGAATCTTAAAAAATTAACCCGCGATTGGCATACGGCACCTGAGCTGCCCTTAACATCTTAGGGCGGCCCTATGTTAAAATAAGTTGCCAATTTATTCCAGCTTCAAACGATCTTGATTGAAACGTCCTCAGCATGAGGCGACGCGAATATGATGCAATTGAAGCATACCCATCTAGCTTTTCTCTGCACCGTTTTGCAACAAATCAGATCCAAGAAGATAGAAGTCAAAAGCTTGCCGAAATCTGACGCGATCTGAAGTTTCGTCAGATGCCAGTCTATATCTGAAGATCTGACGTTAGTTAGACAGGCGATCTGAATCGCGGGTTCGCTTTGTTTTCTAACCGGTTTTTTGCCGAGTGAGAATGTTATGGAGGCGTGTGTCTTTTGGCCGGCGATTGTTTTACTCGTGAACAGATGTTACGGATTGGAAAATGAATTGGAGTCGATACGTAAGGCAGAAGATGGAATGGAGGAGGAGGAGGAAGAGGTTTGGCAGATGAGGATGGAAGATAGGAGATTGAATTAGGAGAAGGAGGCTGGAGGAGGAGGAAGGAAGATGGTGGAGGATTTGCAGGTGAGGATGGGAAATTGAATTGTGAGGAGGAAGGAGGGATCGGAGGATTGGCATATGGGGATGGAAGATAGGAGATTGAATTAGGCGAAGGAGAAGGAGGAGGAGGATGGAGAAGGATGGAGGAGGAGGATTTGCAGGTGAGGATGGAAGATAGGAGATTGAATTAGGAGGAGGAGGAGGAGGAGGAGGAGGAGGAGAAGAAGGATTCGTAGGATTGTTAGAGGAGAATTAAGAAGTCAAGAGTTTGAGGTATGAGTTGGAGATAGAAGATTAAGAGAAAGAAGAAGCTGCAGGAGAGGAGGAGAAAATATCAAGAGGAAGAAGAGGATTAGGGGAGTATGAATAAGATGGTGAGGACGAGGAGGAGAGAGATTATGAGGAAGAAAAATAAGTATATAAGGAGAAAGATTAGGAGGAGAATAAGATTAGTAGGAGTATGCAGAAGGGGAGGAGGAGGAGAAGGAGGAAGAGAAGTAGGAGGGGAGTAGGGAGAGTATAGAGAAGGGGAAGTAGGGGGCGAAGAAAGAGGAGAACTAGGGGAGAAGGAAGAGAAGTAGTAGGAGAAGGAAGAGTATGCCATGGGGAAGTAGGAGGAGAAGAAGGAGAAGTAGGAGAAGAAGGAAGAGTACACAGATGGGAAGTATATAGGAGGAGAAGAAGGAGAAGTAGGAGAAGTAGTAGGAGAAGGAAGAGTATACAGGAGGAAGAGGAAGATTAGCATGAAGAGTAATAAGATGTGGAGGAAGAAAATTGGAAGGAGGAGGAAGAAAATTACGAAGGGAGGGAAGTCAAGAATATCTAGAGAAAGTACAAGAGGATGGCAGATGATAAATGTGAATTTAAAAGATGATGAAATCTGACGAAGGCATTACAAGGATGATAAGGGCGACGAAAAACAGTTGAGGAAAAAATACAACGGGCAAGAGATGAAAAATGGGAGTAAGAAAAGTAATGGCAGAGAAGAAGAAAAGAGTAATAGGAAGGAGGAGGAGGAGGAGAAGGAGGAGGAGGAGGAGGAAAAGTATACAAAAGGTGGAGGAGGAGGAGAAGGGCGAGAAGGAGGAGAAGTAGTAGTATGCAGAGTATACAGGAGGAAAAGGAGGATGGAACTGGAAGGGAGGAGAAGTAAAAAAATGAGGAGTATACGAAAGGAGGAGGGAAGGAAGGAGGGGATAAGTACGAGGTGGAGGAGGAGAATTAGGAGTTGGAGGAAAAGAAAGAGATGGTTGATAGTGAGGATAGAGAACAGGTGGGGGAAGATGGCGATGAATAAGAATGACGGAGTGAAGGAGGGGAACGAGGAGAAGAGGAGGAGGAGGAGGAGAGGAGGTGGAGGATGTTGAAGGCATCGCGGAAAGGAGGCAGAGAGCGTTAGATTGAGAATAAACATTTCGAGGAGATTCAACGAATCCCTTCGTCTCTAAATCTCTGTCCAATCATTCATCGCTGACAAAGTCGTTCAGAGAACAGACCGATACACGTACACACACATGTACACGTGCACACACACACGCATGCACGCAGGCAAACATACACACATACCTAAGCACACACATGCATCACACGCATACACACGTATATACACACATAAACACACGTACACACGCACACACACACACACATACACATGCATATACATACATACACACACATATACACACATTATGCACACATATGCACACGTATTAACATATACACACATACTAACATATATTGTATACACATCAGGGCCGGATTAACATTTTGTAGACCTGGTTCCAAAATTGTATAGTAGGCCCCAAATAGACCTATATATTAACGAAAAAGTGTTGACGAAATTAAAAATTATAGAACAGATAGTCTTATTTTTGAATTTAAAACTGTTTACGACCTGCTTTCATAATAGAAAAACTGTCAACAATCTATAGCCTTTGTACAATTTCACACTCATTGTTCATAAGTGTTAAATTTGTCAGTCTGTATTGACCCATCGTTGATCTTAAAGCATTTTCCATGCGCTTTACATGTAGGTGACTAAGTGATCTTTCACCGCTGTAATTAGACACAGGAAGTGTAAGACATATACCCAGAGCAATGCAGACAATCGGAAATCCTGATAGCAAATTGTATTCCCTCATAATTACTTGCAACATTTGGAGAGGCGATGGCATACCCCCAAGCCGAAATTTTTTTAGGCTAACGGCTGGCTTGGAAAAATTTACGGCGGCTTTTCGGCTAGCCGTAAAATGACGTAAACTACCTTTTTCGGCTAGCCGTAAAAAATTACGGCTAGAAACATAGTTCGTTCAAAACGCATATCGACTATAGAGTTCCAAAAGCCAATTAAATAGACATTAGAACAAATGTTACAATGCCATAAAACTGAACAATTTTTAGTGGCACACAGAAAATCACGCGAAACAGTATAGTTTCAATAAGTCCATAACAATAGATGGCCATGAACTGCACTCATCGCTTACTGAGCTCTAACTAAGTAGCCTACAAACTACTAACCCAGCGAAAAAACTTCATAATCACAACTTTGTGCGTGTTCTAGCTGAATTAGCTGAACTTTTTTCCGGCGGCTAGCCGTAAAAAACTTATTCTCGGCGGTTTTTCGGCTAAGCCGTAAAATTTCCGGCGGCTAATCGGCTTGAACAAAAATTCGGCGGCTCGGCGGCTATGGCGGCGGCTTGGGGGTATAGGCGATTGTGATGGGCGGAAGAAGCTATGGGCAGAGTAAACTGTCGTTGGAACCCTAACGACCTGATGGAGCTAACGGTCACAAGTCTCATAATTATTGTCTTGGCTGTGGAGTTGCAAGTGACTCGGTCGTTGTTTGTCTGCAGTAAAACTAACTTGTTTAAACATATGCCAGTTGTTACATGTCAACGATGTAACATTTGAAAACTAAAATAATAGTTAAGGTCATTATTAGAATGTATACATTTTTAAGGTAGAATACTAATGGTAGGCCCCTTATTTGTGGAATTTTTAATAGGCCTGGATCTGTGGACCAACTGGACCAGAGGTTAATCCAGACCTGACACACATATACACAAATACATACGCATGAACTGGCAAATGTAACAATACACACCAATACACATACATATACAAATTATACACACTGTAACAGCCACCTAAACACGCGCGTCCTCTCCTCTGCCACTGATTTTTCAGCCTTTTTGTGTGTGTGTGTGTGTGTGTGTCTGGCCGTACCAGTATGTGTGCGTCTGGTTGCCTGCTGTGTATCGTTCTGTGTGTTTGTGTGTGTGTCTGTCTCTGCGTGTCTGCCTATACGTTTATTCTTTAGAGATACACATTACACACACGTTCATACATGTATGCGCCTTTAATTATTCTCCATTCCGTCTCTGTCCTTTTATCTCTGTCTCTGTCTCTTGTCTTCATGTCTCACACTCTCTCTGTTTGTCTGTCTTTCTGTCTGTTTGCCCGTCTGTTTGTCTGTCTGTTTGTCTTTCTGTCTCTCTCACTCTGCATTGGCTAACCACAGACTATCACTAACCGCCATGCGCGTGATTTCCATAAAACCTAGTTTGTCTGCGACGGGACATTTCCTTAACGATTCATCCCTTTCTCCTTCAAACGATCGCAATTGTTCTCTTCCTTATCCGTTTTGATTCCCATCCAAATTCCATCGACCGACAAATCTCGTCCTTGCATGCGACATCTCAGTAGGCCCACGGAATGATCAGTTGTTCCGTACTAAACTATCACTTGATAATGAAGGTTAACAGATAGACAGACAGACAGACAGACAGACAGACAGACAGACAGACAGACAGACAGACAGACAGACAGACAAACAGACAGACAGACAGACAGACAGACAGACAGATAGAGAGGCAGATAGAGGAACAGATAAACAGACAGACAGACATAGATAAACAAATTGGAAGTGCTCCATAAGTCCATATTCTCTAAACCAGTGCTGTCCAACCTGCGGCCCGCGGGCCGCATGCGGCCCGCGGACTGAAGACAAGTGGCCCGCCAGAGTTGGCTACAGTTTTGCAATTTGTGTAAAAATGAAGTAAAAGACAAATTAAGTCACTGGCCTACTTGCAAAGTTGCATTCATTCGTAAATACCCACTCCTACATGTAGGCTATAATGTTCACAAACATTAGCCACTGAGATAAGTACGGTCTTGCAAATTTGGCTAATCATTGACAACGTGAACACAAAATCAAGTTCCTATGAAGCATTAAACTTTGTTAAAGTTTTAAAACAAAATCAAATATCAATTGATTTCTAGAAGTCACATGTGTCTTCTGCTAAATTTCCACACATATGAACATGTAAAAAAGTGTTGACAATGTTTGGAAGCACTTGTAAACGTCTGTGAAGTTGGATATTCTGCTATGACAAACATGAAGTAAAAAATCTAATTTCTTTGACCGAGAACATTTAGAGAATCTAATGAGGGCAGAAGTTACTGAATACCAACCGCATACAAAACAAATTGCAAGCATAATAATTCCCAGCCAAATATCTCACTAAAACGAAAAACGGTGCTTGAAAATTTTTTTTATTGATAGGCCTATAGCCTACGTTTTGGCGCTGAACTAGTGTAAAGCATGCCATAAAAAGGCATAGGCCTACATACAACATTCATTATTATTATTTAATAATAAATTTAATACATTTTGATAATTTTCAATAAATTTTAATCGTGAGTTTACTGGTGCGGCCCTCGGCAGCGACAAAACTTCTTCGGTGGCCCGCGGTGTCAAAAAGGTTGGACAGCACTGCTCTAAACAATATCCCGTCCCTGAGAAGATCTGATAATGTTTTTGTCCGTTAGACAAATAATGCCTTTTTGACATGCATCTGTCGTGAAAGCGCCTCAGCCGAACCTTCGTCAACCTACAGACCTTTCTATCGAACCATTTGCATATCTGTCTGTCTTTCTGCCTGCCTTCTTGTCTATCTGCCCATCCGTCTGTTTGTCTTAGACGGCAGAGGTTGGTTCTACCGATGTAATATCAGTGCCAATAATGCCATTCAGAAGCCCAGACGCAAATAAAGTCGATACTGTGGCGGTCAGTTCCCTCGGGACACAGACAAAGATACAGAGGAACAGAGAAACAGAGGCAGAGATAGAGACACACACAGACAGAGAAATAATGAGAGTCAGAGACAGAGAGAATAGAGAGAAAAGAGAGAGATACTGAGACAGAGAGAGACAATGAGAGACAGACAAAGAGAAACAGAGGATGCAGACAGAGAAATGGAGAGACAGAGGCAGAATGATAGAGTTACAGAGGCAGAAACACAGTACACAGACAGAGCAATTCAGGCGATTTTCGTTAACGATAAGATAACGAAAATAATAGTTAAAGAACACAGAGTGATTTCGAGAGAGATACAGAGTTCTTATAAGTGTATATATAACTTATTTGAAAATAACACCGTATCATCATCATCATCATCATCATCATCATCATCATCATCATCATCATCATCATCATCATAAATCAACGTCATCGTCATCGCATCGTCATTGTCAGTTCGTCATCGTGTATCGATCTGAATGTCATGCTTCGTCGTCGTCGTCGTCGTCGTCGTCGTCGTATTAATCGTCGTCGTCATCATCATTCAACAGCAGCAACAAAATCAGCAGCATCATTCATCATATCATATCATATCATATCATATCATATCATATCATATCATAGCATATCATATCATATCATCATCATCATCATCACTGAGATAATTGAGGCAGCGCTATAAAAGTTAATAATAATAGAAAGAGTAAGAGACACAGAGTGATCGTCATCGTCATCGTCACTGAGAGAGATACAGAGTCGTTATAAGTGTAGGCTATAGCAGCTTATTCGCTTGTACCGTATTATCAGCATGTCGTCTCATCATCATCATCATCATCATCATCATCATCATCATCATCATCATCATCATCATCATCATCATCATCATCATCATCATCATCATCATCATCATCATCATCATCATGTTCATCATCATCATCATCATCATCATCATCATCATCATCATCATCACTACTACTACTATTATTATGCGTTTATTAAGCGCTACGGTAATGTCATCAGCGATGGTTCGAACCCGTACCCAGCGCGTTACAAGCCTAACACTCTAACCAGTCCATGGTAGCAGTTGATGTTTAATGGCGCTGTGTTAAAATAAAAACGGTGAGCGCCGCCCTTCTCCTTTATCCAGGCTTGGGACTGGCACTGCCAGGTTAGTGGCAGTGGCGGCAGAGCCCAAAACTAGTAGTTACAGTTTTCAGTGCTAAACGACAGCTCGACTCTGCTGTTGACGTCAACCTAGTCTCTGACTTTTTACAACCTAACGGGATGGATGGATCCAGAGTTTAACATCTTATAATTATAGCAGTAAAGGTCGTTGATGTCGTTCATATGGCAAAGTATACACTAGACATTGTAGTAGAAAATGGTTTGATTGCACCTGTGTTACAGATCTATTATGCACAGTTTAAAGGTGTATAAAAGAACTATAATCAATCAATCAATCAATCAATCAATGATTTCATTGAAGCCAAATCACACTGTGTTACAGATCTGTAATTATGGCATCAATTAACAGTGTTTTAAAGGTGTCTAAAGAGCTTGATAAACAGTAACGTTTCAGCTACCGTTATTTTCGCCTACGTAGTATCGGTTAACAACGTTTTAAAGGTGTTTTAAAGACAGCGCTCTAGCCGTTTCCTTATCTGTGTTAAATCATAATCTCGACCGTTTCTCTCCCAGTTATTTTAATTTAGAATGTGGATTTCCAAGATTCACCCACCGTCTGCTGTATATTGTGCTTGTGCATTACAAAAAACGGCGCCTTTCGGAAGTTGTCAATGTATGTTAGGTAGATTAGAGGCGATCCCAAAGAGTGGCATTAATCAGGGGTTGGCAGCCTAAAGTGCCACGTGGCCGCACAACGTATGTCGATACCCGGCATGTTCCAGGTTTGGAGCCAACAGATTTTATGGAAAATAAGCTTTATTGTGTGTGGCTCGGTCGCATTATAAAGTTTCTGGTGTAGTGAGTATGAACATCGGATACAGATGAAAACAATCCCTTAAAACATGCTGGAAGTAAACCATGTCATAGCGGTACATAAATAGTCCAATCTGTAATGTTCAAATCTGCCTAGTTTGTAGCTCAAGTCAGTAAATAGTGGTCCAGA
>JACEVL010000818.1:147500-152500 GCA_020284085.1 Aporrectodea caliginosa
TTCTTATGCAATATAAAGGTTGTCGATAAGATCTGTCGATTGTAGTAGGTAGTTTCTATTTAACGGTGCTAGGCCTACATCATAGCAAAAATGATCAGTTCCGCCCTCTCTTTATCCAGGCTTGGGACTGGCGACACTCAAAAACAGAAGTGGCACAGTTAATCTATACGTACCGTAGCTAAAACGTAACAAAGGGTGACCGGGTTGGTATTCAATAGTTTTAACGACACGTTATATATTAATTTTTATTTACCAATCACCATGACACATACAAACGAAAAAAACAGAGACAGCATTAGCAGGACAGTCCCATCTGCGAATGACTAATAATTTCAACAGATTTCATATTCATAACTTAAATATATAGGCCTGTAGGCCTATGGGCCTAAACAAAATTCACCACTAAGTTATCGACGGTAGAATATTTGGCATTAATTGCATCAAAGGCATCAGATTTCGATAAAAAAATATGTTGGTAGAGATTCTAACATAGTAACATAGTTCAAGCTATTACATAAACTGTAAAAGGTAGGTACGGTAGTTTTCTTTGTTTAACAATATCTTATGACTGACCGGGCGATGACGCGAGAGCACCCGTTTCTGAGCACCATGTCCTATATATAGGGACAGACCTATGTAGTCCTATAACAAACAAATCTACCAATAGGGCCAACTGGGGTTATATATTGTTTTGAATAGAACCGTTTTAAAGGTGTCTAAGTAGACACTTACCTACACTCTAAAATTAGCTAATAATAATAATAATCTTTTCTTTATTAAGCGCCTGACAAACGCACTGCGCTGTACATTTACATGTTATGCAATTGAAATCTGCTGTTACTAACAGAACAGACAATAGTAGTAGTAGTAGTAGTTAGTTGTAGTAGTAGTAGTTGTTAGTAGTTGTAAAACGAGTAGTAGTAGTAGTAGTAGTATTAGTAGTAGTAGTAGTAGTAGTAGTAGTAGTAGTAGTAGTAGTAGTAGTAGTATTAGTAGTGGTGGTGGTAGAGTCGGCAGCAGCTGCAGTAATAGATAAGTAGTAATATAATTTATATTCTGTTTAAGAACTGTTAATATAGGGCCTACTGACGACGCTGAGACCACGAGAGAGCCAAACAAAAGTGACGTTGATGGAACTTGCCTCAAACCAAAATAACGATGTCGCGAAGAAATTTTCAGCATAACGCCACAAAGTGATGGTATTATTGTCGTCACCACATTAAATTCGTGGTGAATGGTGACTGGACACCAACGAAACAATGGAAAGTTACACCCAGGTGTGTATAGCCAAACCCCTATTATAGCAAACTAGCAACTGTGGCCAGTTCAAAATCGGTTTACGTCAGCCTAAAATCCGCGACGAATCTGTTCTGCATTAAACCATAATGTTTAACATCGCCACTATCATCTTTGTTTGGTGCCAGTCATAATCCTCGAAATAAAGGAGGGCGAAACCAGTCTATTAGGCCTGTATACTTCATTAAACAAAACACCAACCTTCATAATCGCCGTGTTTTACTGATGGCCCGATGTAATCTCATAAGGTCTATCTCACAATATCAGCTTTAACGGCTCTCGAGGATTTCAGATAATAATAAATCCGAGAACGTCCATAAAGCTTCTTTAATAATACAGTTTGCATCAGTTAATAATCGTGATAATCAGGGCGCCGTGGCAATTTGGATAACAGCTGGCACAGAGACCGAGAGGTACCGAGTTCGAGCCCCCGTTACGGATTGCTTTGTAGGCTGCTATTAGCGCCGTTGTATTACATTGCTACTACTACTACTACTACTACTACTACTACTACTACTACTACTAGTAGTAGTAGTACAAATACTACTACTACTACTAGTAGTAGTAGTAGTAGTAACCAAGTACGTTGATGGAACTACTACTACTACTACTACTACAGTAACTGGTGATGATACTTACAGCTGGCTGAACTACTAAAACACAATATAGCCCTTTAGTTTGAGCGATTTTTCTTAGACACCTCTAAAGCGCAGGCAATAAATGTTATATAGGTATGGAGCATTATATTAAAAACAGATTAAGTACGGTCACAATATTCACTTCTTGTGCGGAATATTCTTTAATACGAATCAAACCATTTTATCACAATACGTGTATTATAAAAAATGTCAACTATGTTACCTGATTTCGTTAAACAATGAGTATTAGTGATATTGTAAGGCTCTGTTTTGACATAATTATTTTAATGGTGTCATTTGGACGCTATGAATTTCTCGTTTGATTTGCGCTGTATATAATTTATATCTGAATTGTCGTCAATGGTCTTTGATGTCGTAAGACGGCGTCAAACTTTGCCATGATGATGATGATTAAGATTATGACTATGATTATGAATATGCTTAGGATTATGTTTATGATTATAATTATGACGAAGACGACGACGACGACGATGATGATGATGATGACGATGATGACAATAATAACAATAACAATAACAATAATAATAATAATAATAATAATAATAATAATAATAATAATAATAATAATAATAATAATAATAATAATAATAATAATAATAATAATAATAATAATAATAATAATAATAATAATAATAATAATAATAATAATAATAATAATAATAATAATAATAACAGATTAAGCACTAGTCTAAGTTCATTGCCGTTGTATTATGCCAAACGAACGACAAGAACTGCTCGACTTAATTTCTGTCGACGTCAACGGTCTTTGCTACCATAAGATGTCATTAAACTGTTGGATCCAACCGATTACACAGCTGTTACAGCAGTCACTTTAGACACCTTCAAAACGTTGTCAATTAATGCTATGAAAGTACTGGACACGGAAACACAGTACTGGGTTGATAACTCTTTCTGTATAATAGTACAACGATGACTTTCATATTCCCATTTAGCCTCCATAAATCCGTATTTAAAGAGGATGATAAAATGTTGAATTTCTAACCATCCTCACTCTAGAAAACATGAATAAATAAAAATCTTACACTCATAATACACTGGTGGTATTGACTTATGAATTGGTTGGTTGGTTGTTGTTTAATAACAAAGATGATTGGCGGCGCCCTCCTCCTTTCTTGGGACTGGCACTACTAGAGTAATGAGCAGTGACGGAGTTCGACGTATTAAGTATATGCAGTTAGGATTTAATTAACTCCGAGAAGTTCGCATATGAAATGAGCAGACGTGCATATGAATTTATTTATTTGCATATTCATAAGCAAAACCGGCGAGGTATGGACGGCCACTATGGATCGGACAGCATCAGCAACAGCAACAGCATCATCAGCATAAGCATAAGCAGCAGCAGTAGCAGGAGGAGCAGTCCGGCATCAAGCGCTGATGGTGGCCAGACAAGTGCCCGATCCATTCACACATCATCGCCGTTATAGGTCGTGATATGCGCTTCAATATTCCACAGACGAACCGCAACGTACGCTCTGGCAACTATATCTTCTGTTTAGCAATTGCATACATGTACGCTCTGACAATTGTCTTCTGTAGGCCTACGCTTGGCAATTGCAGTGTACACTCTGACAACGGTTCTCATACTAGTCAACTATTTCTAGAATTTAAGTTATTAAAAATTGAACAAATTAGGAAGGCACAGATTGGTGAATTTATGTATCGTTACGAGCATAATTTGTTACCAAAAATTTATAGACAACTCTTCCTCCGTGCCTCTGAAATTCATTCTTACTCTACAAGAAATTCTAAATTATATCGACAACCTTTTGCTCATACAAACACTCGGTTATTTTCTATCAGATTTGCAGGGGCTAACGTTTGGAATAGTATACCGTTGTCTATTCGTCAACTACCTGGTCTGCGTATTTTTAAGAAAAGACTACGCCTTTACCTTATTCATCAAATTACTTGAATTCTTATTTTCTTTTTATTGGGTGTGTTAGTTAAGTGTTAGTTAAGTGTTAGTTAAATTATGTTAGTAATTTTGTTTAATAATTTAGCCATTTTCTGGTCATCAAAGTTTTCGTGTAATCACAAGAACCGGTTGTCATGCATTTATTTTTGTTATTATCAATTATTAGGTGGCCCTATAAGCGGGATTCTTCATCCCTTCTGGGTCTCCTCCTTGGTATCCACAACTGATGTAATTTACTGTGTTTATTGTGCTATAATTGTACTATGCTGGATCAGGAAATAAACTGATTTGATTTGATTTGATTTGATTTGAACTGTATACTATAGTTGGTGTACGCTCTTGCAAGTTTATATACGCTTTGGAAACTGTATGCACGCTCTTGCAATTGTATGCACGCTCTTGCAAGTGTATATACGCTCTTGCAAGTGTATGTACGCTCTTGTAATTGTATGCACGCTCTTGCAATTGCATTGTATGCTCTGGTAAGTGTATAGGCTATACGCTTTGGCGATTGTATGCACGCTCTTCGAATTGTATGTACGCTCTTGCAATTGTATGCACGCTCTGGCAATTGCAGTGTACACGCTGGCAGCGGCTTTGTGCATTCATAGCAGGTGTACTGATGTACTCCTTGTCAACTGACTCAACGCCAGTGCACATGGGGCAAAGAATTATCTTCCCGACGTACGCTTATTAACTTACTATGCGCTTTTTCTGTCCCCTCTGTAGGTACGTTTTAGGTAAAAAATGGCATGGAGTCTATTCGAACGTACAGCAGTGATGAAAGATCTCACCCGATAAGACGAGGAACAGACCAAACTCGAGTTACATGATTTTGTATCGCTATGTAAACGAGATTTGTCGGTTGCTGGACCTCAATATTGGAATTCTCTTCGTGTATCTGCTCGTTCTTCTCAATCGCTTGAATAGTTGGTTAGTTTTTGTTTAACAATGTTGTGTCATTACAAAGATCAATAGAGACACATATAAAAATTAATATAGGAGCTGATGTAAATGTCGAGCGGTTCTGTCCTTTGAATGGTGGGTGGTCCATAATTAATTCCAGTTATTAATTCTCTCTCGTCGTCGATCACAGGGACCTTTAA
>JACEVL010000818.1:157500-175000 GCA_020284085.1 Aporrectodea caliginosa
GACGATAAATCATAAAATTAGCGAAATAATGATGTAACATGGCAGTTTTCTTAACACAAGGCGTGAATCTGAAAGCCTTTGACTCCAAAATCTGTTGACGACGTTTCTTGTTTAGTAAACAACTCGCCCATGGAGTGGTTATTCTCGAAGCTTCGTGGTTTTGCAATGTAATGTAATAATGATAATATTTATTCTTTATTGAAGCGCCTGACAAGCGCACTGCGCTCTACATGTATGTGTTATGACGATTAAACAATTCACAAGAACACAAATTACAGAAGACATAAATCAACAAAAGTTGCAGCCATGCAAGGCGCAAGCTCATTGTACTTTTGCTGCCACCTAGGGAATGAAGGCATTAGCTAAACTCAGGGGGCCTTACGGGAATCGAACCGGGTCCGTGAAAGCTTCAGGCATTCATTCACTCACTCACTCATTCCCTCATTCATTTATTCATTCACTCATTCATTAATACATTCACTCTTTCGGAGTGATGATGACAATGATGATGATGATGATGACGACGACGACGACGATGATGATGTTGATTCAATTGATGGCAGTGTTGATGATGACGATCATTATGAGGATGAAGATAAATGTGCTGGTGATGGCGATGGTGGTTGTGATGGTGATGATTGGTAGTAACGGCGGTGACGGTGGAAGTCGTGATTGTTATGGTAGTTCGCAATCAGTGGAGTAGGGTCACACGCCCTCTCCATAGCTCCAAGAGGTCGTCAGGGCTTTCTCACCCTCCCTACCCTAGTCGTTTCCCACGGATATCGTGTTGAACCCAATTGAAAGATCGATTAGGCGGACTGTACATAAAACGTAACCCGACATATCAAGTGGTTGATCCTACCCACGAACAAACCCATCGATCATTCTATGAATCATCCAATCAATCGATCACAGTATACGCACCATGTCTGACCCTTGTTCGTTCCAGAATACATACGAAACGTATCTATGGCGTATCTAGAACATAATTATTCAAATTATGCATGCCATATAATTATATATCCGTCATTCCAGATAGATTAGTTCTGATTAGCAGAAGAGATCAGAACAGGTTTGAATAGAATAGAATGGATTAGATTAGAACAAATAGATTAGATTTGATTAGGTCAGTGTTAAATCAGATTATGACACAAAGGATTAAGTTAGATTAGATTAGCGTTTCATTGGATTAGATTGATTGATTGATTGTAATCTCTTGATTGAGTGGCGCTATGTAAAGTTTGCAAGAACAGATTACACTCGACTATAGACAATTGTCAGACTTAGATCAGTATAGACGTTTAAGTCAGATTAAGTTAGATTAGATCAGAGTCCATCCATTAGCTAATGTTTGCTTCAAAGTGAAGCTGCTGTCAAATATCGTAATCGTTATCGTAAACGCCACATTTCTAAATCGATTGGTGAAACTGGTGATAAAATTGGTGACATTGGTGTTCAATTAGTGATATGTAATTACGACGATTTATATAGCGTGGTTGGTAGCAAGCTACTTGTAGAACGCTTAACAAAACTGTCTACTGTCAGTGCAAATGTTAGTGCTCGTGATTAAGCAATGTATTGGTGATCAACTGGTGAAATGGGTGAGGAATTGTTAAAATTGGTCACGAATTTATGAAATTGGCAATTCAGTTGGTGAAGTTGGTGATCATGAAAGTCGTGAGAGGCTTCAGGCCTACCTGGTTCTATGTAGAAAAATCCCTATCCTAAATTTCTTGCTTTGCCAGAAAGTTCTCATCCGGGGCTGGTTTTTTGTATCAAAACGTTCTTGAGAGCAGAGTTTAAATCTCGTGGAGAAACGATTAATCTTTCCAGGAAGTCCTATATTTTTAGTTCCGACGTGCTTCCTGATCCATGGAGTCCAACTCAGGTGAATAATAATAAATAATTATAGAGACGACCTACTAAGGCGTCTGCCATCTACTTATAAGTGCATCTCGTGCAGGTCATAATCTCATATCTCTGTAGTTAATATCTCGCAAAGGCCCATTCATGGATCTATTTTCGTCTCATGCATGATTATTTTTGGTATTTTCTATGACATCACCACGCAGAAACGTGTGGCCGAAACTAGGCCTATTTAGGCAGCGACGACTGTTTTTTATCAGTGCGATCTTATGCAGCAGTAGGTACACACGTTTTGTGTTCATCACGTGCATAGTTACTCTACGCCTATTACGTTCGGTAAGATCTTAACATGATATATTATACGTATCAGTCAGTTTGATGTATACTTCTATAGCATGTGTTATACGTTTAGTGTGTGACTTTGTGTGTGTGATCTTAACTATGCGTATAAGTTTAGCGAACGACTATAGCATGTTATACTCTTTGGGTACGATTTCAAAATGCTGTTGTGTGTTTAAGTTTGGCGTACACGGTACACTTACATGTAGATTGTATCTTAGCGTACAATTATAAATCGTAAGTTTGACGTACTCTTATAGCATAGGGCCCACTATTATACATTTTTGGAACGATCTTAACATATTATTATAGTTTGGCGGTCATGGCGGAAATAGCGTGTTAGCCTACTTACCACTTGAATATTTTGCAATATAATATGGTCTACTATTATATATGTAAATTTTAGATTTAATTATATTATTGTATATTTCAGTTTATGGATATAAGATTTTGGTATGAATAGGCCTACACCATTTATTATTATAATAAATTATTGTTGAAGTATTTATAAGTTTAGGGCATCACCATATAAATAGTAGACGCGTCTAAGAGATGAGTACGGTATGATTTAGTTGTGTCTCGTGTTCAAAAGTTGTTATATTCTTCATCTATATTATGTTTTCCATCTATCTTACGCTCCTCTATCCATGACCTGTCAGGCCTTCCACTCCAACCTAACGTCTTACCTCTTCAAGAATTCCCATCTGGATCCATCGTGTCCTCCGCCTTCCAATCTCCCTCATTCCAGACGCAATCCGCCTTAGCCGCTCCTCTGTCTTCTTCAATCCCTATAGTATCATGGCAACTGGAGTTACTGGACTTGGATCTTCCATTGACATCTCTGGACAGCCTCTCTAACACGACGCAGCGCTCGTGAATAAGCTGGTGCCCTTCGCTTAGCTTTTGAGTAGCGCTTTATAAATTTCAAGATTACGATTATTAGTGAATTATAAGATTTATCTTGGCTAAAAGCAAAACTTCAACACCAAATATAAGCCGTTAAGACGTAATGCAGGTCTAAAGGGTGATTTTTTTTACCGTAACTTAGCTATGGATCAATTTATTGAAAAATGTGCAGTGTCGAGGCCATAATTATACGGTCGCTATAGAAAAACGTGTACTTTTACATTTACATTTATTTACATGTACATGTACATGTACATGTAGTCCATGGCCTTTTATGATCTGTTGCACGGAACACAATTTGGGCCCCACTTCAGCTGTCTAATGTTCTATAAGTATTAAGTAAAAAGGTTCAATGACTTTTGCGCACTCGGTTTGTGTAACCCTCAGCTCTGTCTCCGGGAAAACCTTTTCTTTCTGCATCCCACGCTACATCTCTAGATCCTAGTTTCCGAATGGGAGAGTAACTCATTTCGTGATAATTTCATTTCGTGATAATTTCATTAATTGTTCGGTAATGATCTATAATTGCTGTTGAGTCGTACGCCTTATTTACACATGCAATGAATGTTTCGGTTTGTTTTGCGTGATAGGGGAACTACTTCTGTGTCTTATTTGTAGACCTAATGACCCCGAGGCAAAGATAGGCCTGCTAATTAAGCAAGCAAGCATTTAAGTGAGTAAGCAGCCTTTATTTGTATCTGGCAAGCGCACATGCATTACGTTGTATACAGCTATCACATACATTTTAAAAATAAACTGTAACATGAGCAGCTTATAAAGTGACACATGCTCAACTAAATACAGTATGAGAATTGTAGACAGTCAAAAAAGACTATCATGTGGAGTTGGGGCGTGAAACGAAGACTTAACAATGGGGTACTAAGAAAGGCTGGGAGTTTGAACTCCCGACTACTCCCCCCCCACCAATTCTCACTCTTACTAAATTATAACTAAAGATACATCGATTGACAAAACTACTTTTAAGCAGTTTAGATTTAACAACGGTCTAGATTTTACAACAGTCTAGATTTAACAATAGGCAGCAAAGGAAGCAACGTGTGCTCATTCTTTTCCAGTAGTTAAACTTTGTTGTTTTTGAAAAACCATTTCGTTGACTTATTTGGCCTTCAATTTTCGCCGATACGAAATACGTAGAGCTGCTTAACTTGATCAAAAGGTAGCCTACTATTAATGCATGTTTTGTGAGGTGAGTCTGATGCCAAAGTTTGTTTCAGTCGGCGGGTTTACAAATGGAAGAACAGGTTGTTTTAACTGTTCCTGTTTCCGCCGTTTTCGTTTACCCGGATGAAAACGTTCTTGAGAACAGAGCTTAAATCTCGTGCAGAAGCGAAGAATCTTTCCAGGAAGTCCTGCGTTTCGCTCGGAAGTGCTTCCTGGTCTATAGGGTCCCACTCCAGCCATTAATAATTATAATAGAGACCTAATACAGATTATATCTTAATTGCATCTCTAACAGCTGGTATCTCGCTTAATTTAGGCTATCGTTTACTCAAGGTGGAGTAGTGCACTGTAGCCTATTGTAGCGTACAGTGCATGTTTGTATTGATAAAGACACTTAATTGTTTTGGTGTATACGGTGTCTTCTGGTGTGGTGTGGTGTTGTAGTTTAATGTAGGCCTATGTAGAGTGGCTCTGCTCTGGCGGGATTTGAACCCTGACCAGAGGCGCCTTTACAGAAAACGGGGCCCTAGGCGCAAACATTTTTGGGGCCCTTCTTAACTTCAAAGTCTGAAACTCTGGCGGTGTTTAGCCTATCATGTGCTAAAACCTACTAAGTTGAACTTGAAGCCGTTTTTGTCACACACGACGTTTAAGGTGCCAACAATGAATTTTTCTCGGCCTCTCAATATGAAGTCATTCTTGGCAGTTTTGTCGAGAAACAAAGTATGTTTTCTTTGACGCTTTCTGCGGCTGTTCGTCTTCATAATTATGCAATGTCAGAATCGCTTTCAATACCAAGTGTCAGTTTTGCCTCCGTCTCTATTTTGGTGAAATCTCCATGACGTCTTGAGCAAAATTGTTAAATAATTACAGGAATAAATAATTCAAATTCGACAAACATGGCCTTTGATCGTGCAGAAATTTGCTGGTGGCATTTATTCTTTGCAGCATTTATTATTTGTAGCCTATAAGTTGCGTTGTTGTCAACTTATTTTGATAAACGAAAATTTATTGATTGATTGATATAAACTAATTCCAAAATATTGTCATTAGAGCTATCTTATTTCGTTTTGCAGCTCAGAAAATTAGCAACGTTTCATTGCGTCAGATTATTTAATATTACTAAAATTTCGATTACTATTACTTACTGGTTATCAATACTAATAAAAGTTTTAAACACTATAAAATGACGGAATTATCAGACTAAAGGTAGGCCTAAACTGCAGCAGACGTGGGTTTCTGCTTGTTGATAATAAGTTTGATGTTATTTTACACACAAATGAACTATTAACCCATGCTGCCCATATGAACAAAGCAATTATAAATTAGACGAAATATACTTTTACAATAATACATTAATAATTACTTTTATGAAATTATGTGAATGCCAAGCTGTACAAAATATAAACAAATATATTTAAAATAATCTAAAATTTAAAATGTTATTTTTTTATTATTGAAAAAATATTTTCATTCGTTTGGGGGCCCCTTCAAAATTTCCTAGGCGCGCGCCTAATTCGCCTACTGGTAAACGCGCCTCACTGCTAAATGGCACACATTCCAGAATGCTGAGCACTGCTGGGTCGCACTGCCTTCCAAATTCAATAAAAAAAGAGATACTACCGGTATGCCTTCATTTCCACAGGCGGTAGATGGGATCCATATGGAGTTATGGACTCTATACGGGTCCCGAACGGGAATGTGGGTCTTCAGTTGGCTCTATGTGGTCATATATCTGGCAAGGGCACTTGCATAATTTATGCAATTCCGTACACAGCAATATTTACATTTTGAGTTTTTGTGTTAACAGTTGACTGACGCCGCAGGAAATGAGTTCGAAAAGAGGTTACGACCTATCCAGTCCTTCCGGCAAATCGCCTCTCTTACCCGTCTCCTCCACTTCCTTCATCTCATCCGTATCTTCTAGGTCACGTCGTTCCTCTTCCATCTGGAATGGAACGGAATCGGTCCTCCATTCGAGCCTCGTTCGAATCACAATGATTGTCTGTACGACTGTTGTCTTCCTCACGGTCGGATACGTTCTCCTCTATATCGGTTCAGTTCATCAGGAACTATCGCAGCTCAGACAGGACCTCGTCCAGATGGAGACCTGTGTACGGCGCATCAGCCGAAAGACAGGTGGATACGGTAATGGTATAGTTGGCACGCAGGAAGTCGGCGAATCGCAGAATGACGAACTGGTGTTGGTTTCCTGGTACGAGGAAGTGGAAGCTAGTGTCGTTCGAGTCCCTCAAAGCGATCCTCCTGCTGATGATGACGATGCTGATGAAGAGGGAGAGGATCTTAGTAGAAGATCAAAGCGAGAGGCTAAGAAAGTGGAAAGCGTAAGTGGGGACACAAAGGTGAGGAGCAAGGTCGATGCAAAAACTAAAGCACCGAAGGCCAAAAAGGGAAAGAAAGGTAGGTTATATCGCGTTCAAACACATCGCTAATCATTTAACAAGTTGTAACGGAAAGTTGAGTATTGTAGCAAATTATAAGCTAGTGTATACATGTATCAACACATATAGCGCCCTTCAATACTTTCAGAAGCGCTGTAGTGTAGTAGGCGTATAGTTTGGAGTAGCGCAGTTTGGTATTTCGGTGCATGGTGTATTGTAGTGTAGTTTTATGTAGTTTAATCTAAACTGATCTGTCTCTTCTAGTCTAGTAAACTCTAGAGTCTAGACTCTCTAGAGTAATGTGATCGAGTGAATTCTAACCTAATCTCGTCTGATCCAATCTTGTTTAATCTAATCTATTAACTCCTTATCTGCGTCATCGACCTTTTGTCGTATAGCCTAGTCGTGTGTGCTCTTCTGAAATTTGGACGGATGGAGGGCAATATCAAAAACAGTTGTATTGTTTTGTTTTTAGATGCTAAACAGGACTCGGCCTCTCGCCCTCAGGCCATTCATTTCGTGCCAGTTAATTCGTCCGAACGGACGATCACGACTAAACCTAATTCACCAGGTGAGACAATGAGTCCAACACCTGTGCTTATCATCATCATCATCATCATCATCATCATCATCATCATCATCATCATCGTCGTCGTCGTCGTCGTCGTCGTCATCATCATCATCATCATCTGTCTCTCTGTCTCTGTTTATCTGCCTGCCTCTCTGTCTCCCTGTCTGTCTGTCTCTGTCTGTCTCTCTCTTCTTAATAAATTGATTTCAGATATTTATTTATTTGTCACAAAACTGTCTTTCTCTCGGTCTCTTTTTCTGTCTGTATGTCTCTCTCTCTCTCTCTCTCTCTCTCTCTCCCCTCCCCGTCTCTCTCTCTCTCTCTCTGTCACTCTCTTTCTTGATTGATTTCAGATCATTATTCATTCGTCACGACTGTTTTTTCTCGGTCTGTTTGTCTGTCTGTCTGCCTTCTTATCCTTTCTACGTTAGTGGACTAAATTAGACTTGCCAGTGTATTTGTTGATGGGCCTACTCTGTACTTGTAGTTTCGAGGGCATAGAAGTTGGACCGTCCATTTTATCCAACCTCAACTGCTACATGTAACTAAAGTAATTATATTGCGCTACTATTTCAGTTCTCGACTTCTGGCAACCTGCCAAATGGTCGAATAAGGTAAATAATTCCTTCTACCACCTTCGAGATGGAGCGGTTACCATCAAAGAGGAGGGACTATACTTCATCTACGTCCAGGTCAGCAGAGCTCAGGGACATATTATGTCTAGCAAATCGAAGGACCTACTTTAGTTTGATTCAATATCACTCATTAATATCACATCAGATGAAATCAGATCATATCATATAATAAAACAAGTTCAGATCATATCAGAGCAGTCCATATCATATCAGAATAGAACAAATCATATCAGAACACTACAAATCATATCAGAACAGTTTATATCATATCATAACAGTTCTCATCATATCAGAATAGTTCATGTCATATCAGAACACTGCAAATCATATCAGAACACTACAAATCATCTCAAAACAGTTTATAACTTTATATCATATCAGAACAGTACAAATGATATCATAACCAGTGTGACCACTCCTTGGGATTTTTCCCAAGATCTTGGGATTTTGGGGTCCGACTTGGGATCTGGGGATTTTGCATAACAATCTTGGGATTTTTTATAAGATCTACAGACTAGTTTTAACCATACTTTTCAACAGCAGAAGCGAATCAGATTAGAAAAAACTCCCTCAGTGAGTCTTTCAGACAGACATTTATTATTATTTGTTTTGTGTAAACGTTGAAATTTTTTAATTCAATGTTATTCTCCGTTTTTTTCTTTGCCAGTTCTTAGGAAACGCTTTTTATATTTCATCACAACTTTTCCTTTTCAGCAACTTGGGAGTTTTTGGTACCTTATTGAGCAATCTTGGGATTTTTCTGGCAACAGCTTGGGATTTCAGAAAATGTAGAGTGGTCGCACTGATCATAACAGTTTATATCATAACATAACAGTTCTCATAATATCAGAACAGTTCACATCATAGCAGAAGACTACAAATTATATCAGAACAGTTTCTATCCTATCAGAAGAGTTCACATAATATCAGAACAGTTCATATCATATCAGAACAGTTCACATCATATAAAAACAATTTAGATCATGTAAGAACAGTTTGATCATACCAGACAAGTTCTGATTGCATCAGACCAGTTAAGATCATATCAGAAATATTTAAGATCGTATCAACTAGTTTGGACCTTACCTGAACAGTTCAGATCATATCAGAACAGTTCAGGTCAATCACAACATTTAGATCATATCTATCATAACAGTTTATATCATATCGGACAAGTTCAGATCGTATAAGAACAATACAGATCTTATCTGACCAGTGTGGATCATACCAGAACACTCTAGAAAATATTAGAACAATTAAGATCATATCAGAATAATTTAGTTAAGATCGGAACAGTTAAGATCATACCAGACAAGTTTAGATCATCTCAGAACAGTTCGGGTCATATCAGAACAGTTCAAAACGGATCAATCTAACACTTGTTCAATCAGCTCTGCGTATTGGATGAGTGATTGTTTATCTGTCACTGTGTTGCTGAATCGATTCCTTCTTCCTGTTGCTGTAGATTGTCTTTCACGACCTCAGTGGCCGCTGGTCATTTTCAATCAACATCAACGACCGACAGGAACTGAAGTGCATCAATTCAGAGCACATCTCATCCGCTTCCAGTCTCCACCCGACGAACCACGGAGTCTACCAGCACTGCTTCTCATCCAGCCTCTTCTACATCCACCACCTGGAACAGGTCACCATCCGGAGTCTATACGAACAGAGAAACATCCTTCTCAGTCCAGAATTCACGTTCTGGGGTCTCATCAAGATGCCCTTATAAATGGTGCCGAACAGTTGTTGTTACTACCACTTGAGCCACTTGTTTACCACTACAAACTCTCAAAATGTGAAGACCACCACCCACTACACTGCCATTGAGAACTCATCAAAATGTTATAACCAACACCACAATGGTCGCCACCGCTTCAACCATTTGCACCAACCACCAGACACAAATTAATTTACCAAAATATACTACTACTGCTACTGCTACTGCTACTTCTACTGCTACTGCTACTTCTACTTCTACTGCTACTGCTACTGCTGCTGCTACTTCTACTGCTACTGCTACTGCTACTGCTACTGCTACTGCTACTGCTACTGCTACTGCTACTGCTACTGCTACTACTACTACTACTACTACTACTACTACTACTACTACTACTACTACTACTACTACTACTACTACTACTACTCAACTATCACTTGTAGCTATGGTAGCCTGCAAGATACTGTTGACTTTGTTACTAGCTACTTCAGAACGCCGGACGCGTCCGGCAGCACATCTCACGCGTTCTATAAATGAACACGGGCGTTTAAAAATATGAACACGCGTGTTCAATACGACGCGTCGTGCGTTCATGTTACGGAAAAACAGACATGTAGCCTACGTCAAAGACGCTGTATTGCTGTAACTGTATAGGCCTATAGGTCTAAGGGGAAAATTGTCCATGATAAGCCTGCTTAGAAATGCAGAATTTATTATGTAGCCTAAATGATTAAAAAAATTATCGAAATCAAGTCAGAAGACTTCAAACAACGATAATGGCGCGATATAATATGCTAACAATCAAAATCGACATGTAGGCCTAACACTGAAGCCTATACGATAAAAACAATTATAAATGGCATGAATAACCTTTAAATTCGTTTAGCATTTGTACATGAAGTAAGTTGAATAAAAGTGTAGACTACGTTGGAGCTGCACTTTTGAACACCGGTGTTCAATTAAGGACTCGTTGGTATGCTATATTTGAACGCATGCGTTCAATTTTTGACCACGACATGATGAATATTAATCTCGTCTTCGTCCGCGAATTCGTGATCTTGTCGAATAGTTCACCAAGTTTGTGTTAAATATTCAGTCGGGCATCGCAGTAGAAATTTTTATGAAATCGAGATATTATAATAATCTTATGTTTCGCTTTGTTTACGATATATTTTTTCATTTTGCAAAGCCATACGTCCATCGAGGCTCAACCATATGGTTCATGAATATTAAAATTACGTCTACGTACGCGACCCACTTTCGTTTTTGGCGGAATGGCGGTTATGTTTCGAAAAAATCTGTTGGAAAGGTTCATTTTGTGCTTAAAATTGTTGTAAAACTACACAAGCGTGAGTATTTTTCCACACGAAATGTGCAAACGTGACCTCATTATATTCAGTAGCAAATTTGCAAAGTAGGCTACTTTAGACGCTATAGCCTATGCATAGTACTTGTAATATCGCAACTTCTGATTCCTCGGTATCAATTTATTATGGAAGGCAATTAACCCATTAGCACCTAACATGGATAATAACCCATTTAGCACTTAACATGGATGGATAATAATTGCTTTCGGTGCGATTCTTGTATTTTTGGGAACAATTTTTTCTCAGATTTAAAGACTCCTTGAGGCTTGCGCCAGATCATTTCAGCATGAAGCAAATTTCAGAGTGGCATGCGGGTACGCAGCACAGAAATATTACAATTTAAAAGTGCATGTACATCGTCATCACAAACAGGTCATAAATACTGCTGTCAAATTTGCTGATTAAGGGTCAGATCCAATAACTTCAAGTGACAAGGGCGAAGTAGTCGGTAGTGGTGTTTCACTGCCTGAATTTGATGTTGTTTAACATGCTTCCGATAGCATTTGGGAATTTATAAAGTTTATAATTAAATGTGATTTTTTTCTTTACAGATTAAAAAACGTAAAGTTGATGTTAGAGTTCATTATTAAGTAGACAGTGTTAACTGCTAGAATAGATAATAGATTGGATCCCAAAAGTCTCTTTAAAACACATCAATTTCAAAACAGGCTTTCGAGTGGTCCATTAGAAGTTTGGGGATTATTACGATTATGATTATTTGTGTGGTCTCTTTTTGTATAGGGTGCTGGCCGAATGTTACTCGTGTACCAGTAGTTCACTTGTAGAGCACGAGACACATTTCAGCCAGGGAAGTGAGAAGGAAAGAGGCCAGCATTTTCCAGCTTTCTCTGTAATAGTTGTGTTGAAGGTCAGTGACCGTTGATTCAGAAAGTTTTCTGTGGTCTAATTTTTATTACAATTTCTCATTGCTATAAATTTACACAAAATGCAAGGAGCAATTCAATGTGCCATGGTGAAAACAAATAATTTATAATAATGGTTTGCAAATTAGGCCTACTGTTGAATGTAAGTTCTTTTTAAGGATATTATAACAGTTTCATTAGTTGAATGTTCAAGCCATTTTATAAACTAAAACTGATACATTTTCAGCTGCTCAAATATATTTCCATATTTGATATTTTCAACCTATGCAGTGTACCTAAGCTATAGGACAATGATGATTCGTACAATTGCTTCTCTCTGTGTCTTCGTGCCTGCCTTTCAATGTGCATAATGTTCAATCAAACGTCATCTATTACATTTTTACACATACTGTAGTACTAGTCATTCTGAATGTTGTGCACTTTGTTTCAGATCATTGCAGACAATGCATGCTGTGGCACAGTCTTTGGAGACAGCGGAGAGTGAGCCCTGCATATCGTTGCTCTGACAGTGAGCGACGACATACCCGCATTTTCATTGTGGGTGTCACTGGGTGACACAGCTGTGACTAAAGTGCCAAAGACCAATATTCTGAGTGCCACCCTGCTGCTGCTTGTCTCACACTATATTTTCGACCTAGAATACTCTAGGTTTTATGCTAATCTTTTGGGCGTTCTCCAAACTCTGACAATTATGTGAAGGACACCAGCAAGCAGTTCAAATTTTTCATTACAAAACTGTGCTGTTATTTAAAGTTTGCCGGAGTCATTACCCGAGATTAACTACGTCTTATCCTGTGACACTGACAAAATCTTACAGAACCATTATTTGCAGGATTTTCAGTTGCTAAAGTTGAATGTGAAATTTGAATGTTAACAATTATCATCAATGTCAATGGCATTGTAATTAATTTCAAGTTAATCATTATTTGCAGGATTTTCAGTTGCAGGATATTTGTAGTTCTATGTTCTGTTGGAATTGCATACATGTGTGCTTTTATATTTTTGATTAGCATTTGGATTTAAATTTAAATATCCATGAGACTTGGTTGTGGGTCATTCACATATATATTATATCCGGACAGAGGGAGGGAGGGTCATGCAAATGCGGACAAGGGAGGAAGTCTTATGGCTTAAGATGGGTCTGCATGTACATGTACAAGGCTTTTAGTTCAACCTGCTTTAAGCACTAACTTCATTTATAAGATGGGAGACATTGATTCAGTTTTTACAGCTTTGAGTGCTGTAATTGACGTATGGAAACTTGCTTTACTTTCAAGTTTCAAATAGCATGTATATATTCAGACAATTCAATTATGCATGTGCTTATAAATTAAGATATAGAACAAGAAGTTTTGTAAGGGTGTCTTCTGCATGTTAGTGCATTATAATTGTTACCTGGCTTTGGAGTGCAGACGTCTGCAAAGTGGGAGAGTAAGGCCAAAAGCGGACAAAGGGTGATGGAGGGTCCAAAGGAGGTATTTTTGGGGGCGTCCTTTATGGACGAACCCTTGCTGTGCAATTGCATTGAAGTATGATTATTTTATATCTCAATTCTGACTTTCATATAATAGCTGTGCTAATATTTTGTCTTAATTTTTGAATATATTAGGCCTATACATGCAATTGCTTTCGTTATATTGTATTGTATATTATGTATATATACGTGTATTCTCTCAACTCTGAAGATGTGTGGTTATGGCAAGTGTTCATAGGTTGGGAACACTAGTGTTCATGAAGAGCACATTGTTGTGTTCCTTTCATGAGCACTAGCGTTTAGAGCAGGGTTTGAACGCCCGGACGCGTTCTATTAGTGTTACATTTACGCGTTAAAGCATTTGCACACGTCATGCGTTAACGAGTAGAACACCCATCAAGCGTTTAAAAATCGTAACACTAGTGTTCATAAATTTAATGCTAGCGTTAACATTAGAAACGCCGGACGCGTTCTATTAGTGACGCGCATAGGTGTTCAATAATCATAACACTAGTGTTCAAAAACTTAATGCCAGCGTTAACATTAGAAACGCCGGACGCGTTCTATTAGTGACGCGCATAGGTGTTCAATAATCATAACACTAGTGTTCAAAAACTTAATGCCAGCTAACATTAGAAACGCCCGGACGCGTTCTATTAGTGTTACAATTTGGCGTTTAAAAATGTGTTCTAGTTGTGAACACTCGGCTTTACATGATTACCTGGCCCACCTCCTGAAATAAGTTACCTAACAACCTGCGACCGTTAACTCCTCAGCCTTTCTTTCTCTCTTTTCCGCAAGCGCTTGAAGACCATTAATTAGATTGTGGTTTCATTGTGTTAGGTCGGGAGCGCCTCTGATGAGCCTCTCTTGAAGTGGCGCTATATGAATTTGCAATTACAATTACAATTCCACTGTTATCGCTGATGGGTTAATCGGGGCTCCGTGTTTACCACGTGTGTAAGTTGAAGTATTTTACAGGTGTTCAATGTTACCTGCGTGTGCTATTGTCACTTGGTCATTGCTTGTGTGTTTAAACTGTGCTGCTGGAAAATAAAAGTGAACCAATAAGATGAATGCAGCGCTCGTGAATAAGCTGTTGCCCTGCGCTTAGAGTAGCTCTTGAGATATTTTAAGTTTATGATTACGACTATTACGGTGCAATAATAGGTTAACACATGAAACAGATTTCGGGTTTCAGACTTTGAGTGCATTTGCGAACGATAAGTTTGTGTTTGGTGGTCAGCCTCTCCCACTTTTTTGTGAGACACGGTAGCCGGTTGGTTAGGGCGCTTGCCTAGCAATGCGGAGAGTAAGGGTTCGAGCCTCCTCCTCCTCCTCCTTCTCCTCCTCCTCCTCCTCCTCTGAGACGGTTATTGTGTAGGGACCCTGCGCAAGTTCTTCACTCACAAATAACCATAACCATCAATTTATTGGTCCAAAAGTTAACAAAGTAACATCTCGCCGTACTATATGAACACGACGTATTCTGTTGGTCTCAAAAGAGAAAAGAGAACCCATAAGGGACCTGAGTCCCGCTGGTTAGGGTCACCTATGGGCCAACACATTGTCTGTTGCTAGATGCTTAACAGAGTTTATCTACTTCAGTTTATTCCTATTAAGACAGTATCTTAATACTTGTACAATTACATATATTAACATACTACTCTAAAACCCACTATTCGTTCTGAACGACAATCCATATGCGTAACTGATGTTTAAATAACTTTAGATTTGAGACACTGCGAAGGTTTTGAAGTAGTGTGTTCCATTCATCTGGACCAGCACATCTGATCAAGAATTTTTAAGAGTTTGTACGAGCAAACTCACTTCTTTATGAAGCTAGGTTTCTTTTGTTGTATGAGTGAATGTCCGAGGCTAGGTCGTAGAAGATGGCATGGGAGCTAGGCAATTTGTTGTAAGCATATCGATGCATGAATTCACTAATCTGTAGTTGTTTGATTTGCGCAACTTTTAGAATCCCCAGCTGCGTGAATAACTGCTCTGTGTGAAAGTTATAGGGGAGCCAGCTATTTTGATCAAGACATTAATTTTATTCTATGGAGCCGAGAATTATAGTTAGATGTCTAGATCATGTTACAACAGGCAATGTACGGATTAATCATAGAGTAGTACAAAGTGAGCAGAATGTTTGTAGGTATAAGATATTCGTGTTGGTATTCCTATATTTTTGGCTACTTTTAGTGCTATTTGTTTTATGTGTTCGCTTCAAGGAATTTTACAGATTTTACTTGTGTTACGTCAATATTGTCTATTCGAACTTTTCCCTTCTGTTGTGGAGTTGATTTCCTATGAGAGCAGAAGAGAATGTAATTATGTTTTGTCAATTAAGAGATAATTTGTTTGATTTGAACCAGTCTGACACTAATAAAAGTTCTTGGTCAAGGATTCGAATTTCGATATTAAACGAAGATATTAGAATCGTAGGCAAAATTGCTCAGCAAATTTTCGCTTGATACTTGGTCATTAGATATATTGGCGTTTAATTAATGCGTAGTAATAAATTAATAATATAATCTCTTTCCTTTCTTCCTTGTACGTATGTATGTATCAGACCATTAACTTTGTATAGCGCGGCTATCGCCCCTTTACGTGACTCACAAGGGTGCTCCGGCGCTTTACCTATAGGAATTACCCAGCAAATGTGTCTTTGAGTCGAGCAGAAAAAGTTTTCTGAACAGCTAAAGATGCCAGATATCGTATGTCCGGTAGTAGATAATTATCTTTCTCTTCTTTAGTAGATAATATCTACTAAAGTCTACTAAGGAAGAGAAGACGAATTATTATTCTTCTCTTCCTTAGTAGACTTTAGTAGATTATTATTATCCTTCTCTTCCCTCATTAGTAGACTTAAGTAGATACTGTAATTATTCTTCTCTTCCTTAGAACCCTCATCTCCTTTCTTGTCTCCTTTCTTTTCTATGTCCTCCTACTCCTCCCCTTCCTCCTCCTCTTGTTCTGTTCCTCCTCCTCCTCTTATTCCTCCTCGTCGTCCTCTTCTTCTTCCTCCTCTCCTCCTCCACTTCCTCCTCCTCCTCGTTCTCGTCCTCCTCCTCCTCCTCCTCATCCTGTTCCTCTTCTTCTTATTCCTCCACCTCCCTCTTCTTCTTCCTCCTCCTCCTCCTCGTTCTCCTCCTCCTCCTCCTGTTCCTCATCGTCGTCTTCTGCTTCCTCCTCCTCCTCCTGCTCCTGCTCCTGCAGCTCCTCCTCCTCCTCCTCCTCCTCCTCCTCCTGTTCCTCTTCTTCTTATTCCTCCACCTCCTCTTCTTCTTCTTCCTCCTCCTCCTCGTTCTCGTCCTCCTCCTCCTGTTCCTCATCGTCGTCTTCTGCTTCCTCCTCCTCCTGCTCCTCTTCCTCCTCCTCCTCATCCTGTTCCTCTTCTTCTTATTCCTCCTCTTCTTCTTCCTCCTCCTCGTTCTCGTCCTCCTCCTCCTGTTCCTCATCATGATCATCGTCGTCTTCTGCTTCCTCCTCCTCCTGCTCCTCCTCCTGCTCCTCCTCCTGCTCCTCCTCCTCCCCCTCCAGCTCCTCCTCCTCCTCCTCCATCCTCATTCCCTACACCCTCGTTCGATTAACCTTCTGAACCTTTCTTTGTCTGCCTCGTAGGGTGCTCACCTGTTGTGCTGCCTTTACCCCTCTGACTCATCTTGTATCTCTTACCCTCTTTCTGCCCTCTTTCTGCTCTGTTTTCCCTCTTTTATCGCTTCCCTTCGTTCTGTCTACTCTTTCCTCCTCCTCTTAGTGTTTTATCCTTTTCCTATCCCTCCTCCCTCTTCTTCCGTTTCGTTGCCTCCTCTTCCACCTTTCCTTCCTCCTTATCCTCCTTCTCTTCTTCTTCCTCTTTCCTGTCTTCAACATGCTGCTCGTTCTCACCACCCCTCTTTGCCCTTCTCTTTTTCTGCTCTGCATCCTCTGCATCCTCCTCCTCCTCCTCTTTTTCTCCTCTGCATCCCCTTCTCTTGTTCTCCTCCTCCTTCTCTTTTCCCTATGCTACCTCCTCCTTCTTCTATTTCTCTCATTCTCCTCTGCATCCTCCTCCTCCTATTTTTCTCCTTCTTTATCTCTCCTCCTCCTCCTTCTCTTCTGCGTCCTCCTCCTTCCCCTCTTTTTCTGCTCCTCCTTTTCACTTTTCT